>JARPMJ010001297.1:0-173766 GCA_033366665.1 Phoxinus dragarum
AAACTCTGACCTCTCCCCACGCGCTGAATAGGCGTACCGTCACAGACAAAGGAAATCTTGGCGCCACAAAATCCCCACTCATGATTGGCTCCCAGGCCCATAATAGGCGTGCTCCTGTTTCATTCATATTTTGGAAACGAGCCCGAGAAGCTTCACTTCTGCTCTACAATTCTAGTTCTCCTATAGTCTCTAGTCTCTAGTTCTAGTCTAAACGGCTAGTCTCTCTAACTCCTAGCTTCAACTTCGCTTCAGAGAGCCTTGCTCTCCGTTTACTTTACGTTTCTAAGACTAAGACTTTATTTTTATACAAGTTTTAAAGCTACTTCCTTGATCCAGCGTTTTAACGAGCGAAAAGCCTAGTGTGTCCACTCGGCTCCAAACAACCACGTGACGCAACCCGGAAGCCCGCGAGGCTCCAAAAGAAACAGCGCTACGTACCAGACGGCTTTCCAACGACAATACAGTAGGCTCATTCCAAATCTGATCTTTGAAACAAAGCTAGTTTAAGGTTGTCTGAGCATCCTCTGGTCTCTTGATTATTGAAAGTATTCCTTAAACTGTGTAATCTCTCTCTCTCTCGCTCTACCCCTCTCTCTCTCTCTCTCTCTCTCGCCATCTCTTGGTTAATATTGTGTTATTATATACTCTACGTAACCGTTTTATAATCATTTGTCTTGTTTATGCATATTGTTAAGATATACTCTTGATCGTGTACGTACTTTAAAGTGTCTTTTATTAAACTTCATTAATCTTTGCCTGAGTTCATGTGTATTGAATCCATATCCTGAAGTCAATGAAAATTAGATTTTCTATGCTACCTTAAACGCTCTACCACACTTTTAAACATTGCATAGTTTAAATATTTCCGATCTGATCTCTTGGGGGGTAAGTTATCTCCATTATGGCCATATGGATGTAATTTTGCTTGCCAACAACTAAACGGATCGAAGTGTTGATGTAAATATGTTATACTCATTAGTGGTTAAAGTTGTATTTCCAAGTACGACTGATTAAAATCATTCCCTTTCTCTGTATGAATTATTGTCACGAGTAATCCTGATACATATTCATATAGTCAAGGCGGTACAAGCCCATATTTGGAACCACTTTAGGGCGTATGCAAATAATATTCATCAAAAACCATGAATATTTAATTTCCCATTTGAGTGCTAATTTCCCCAATTTATACTCAAAGTCAGTATTGCTACAGGCATTAAAAACTATGGGTAGTTATGAAACCAAGGAAAATAAAACAAAAGAGAGTCATGGAAATATAAATGAAAGTATAATGAATGGAGCAGGTCTACCTCAGAGAACGAGAAAAAAGAGATTTCAACCAGAAACAGAAGACATAATGCCAGTAATCATGCAGCAACCATGTACGCATAAGTGTATAGTGGAGGAGAACACCTTGATGGTGGAAAAAAAGAGATTTGTTGCTTTTATATGTAAGTTGTGAATATTGCTACACGACAAGAAAGGAAAAGTGATAGGATCAAGACAGTGGTAGAAGCTGCAGAGGAGTTCTTGGGTATCACAGATCTTAAAGCTGAAGATATTCATGGTATGCTCAGTACTAATAATGATGGAGGGTCTCAGAGGATTACTTAAGATTATAATGGTGTTCCATCTTTTGCAATGGAATGTTAGGAGTCTGATTGCAAATGGACAAGAACTTAAGAAGTTTATACTAGAATCTGAAGTTGAACCAGATACTGTTTGCATTCAAGAAACCTGGTTGCGGCCTCACCTTGATTTTATTATACCTGGATATCAGTCTGTTAGGTTTGACAGAGGTGAAGGTCAGGGTGGAGGATGTGCAACATTTGTAAGGGATGGAATACCATTTAGAAGAATAGAAACAACAACAGAAATAGAATGTGTAATTATTGAAATTTATAAACCAGATGGGCAATTAGTTGTAATTAACTTGTATAACCCCTGTAAATCATTAAAATTAGAAATCTTAGTGGAAATAATACGTAGACAAGGAAATAGGAAAGAAATTTGGTGTGGAGACTTTAATGCGCATAATAGTCTCTGGGGAAGTGAGTATACTGATAGTAATGGAGAAGTAGTGGAAGAAATGGTGGATGTTAGGAATTTAGTTTGTTTAAATAATGGAAATGGTACAAGAATAGACATACGGTCCAATAAATTATCTTTTATTGATCTTACTTTGTTTTCTAACAATTTGGCAGACTCTTGTGAGTGGAAGGTTGAGGAAAGTACAAGTATTGGAAGTGATCATTTTCCAATTCTTTGCTCTTTAAATATTGAAATAGATCTTCAAGAAAGGCCTTATTATAAGAAGTGGCAGTTTGATAAAGCTGACTGGGAAAAATTGAAAGAAATGTGTTGTATTTCAGCAGAGACAATTCTAATGCAGGGTGATGTTAAGGAATGTGCATATGAGGTTACACATTTAATATTGAATGCAGCTTTAAAAAGTATACCATATAAGTCAGTTGGGGGGAAAAGGAAAATGGTCCCTTGGTGGAATGATACATGTACAGAAGCTATTAAAGAAAGAAATAGAGCTATGAGAATGCTAAGGAATAACTTGAATCAAGATAACCTAATTAATTACCAGAGGAAAAAGGCTCAAGCACGAAGAGTAATTAAGAATAGTAAACGGAATGCATGGAGGAACTATTGTTCTACTATAGGGAGGGAAGTTAAAATAGGAGAAGTATGGTCAATGTTGAAAAAAATGAGTGGGAAAAATGTGTATACTAAAAAAACAGTATTAGAGGGGGATGGAATACTGGCAATAACAGATAAAGAAAAGGCTAATTTATTGGGACAGAAGTTTGCCAGTGTACATAGTGGTGATCATTTAGATGACATTCACAGAATACAGAAAGGAAAGATTATTAAGGAAAATAGAGATGTGTTTATTAAAAAAGATAGAGAGGAAAGCACTTTGGATACAGAAATGAACATGAATGAACTAGTTATAGTGCTAAATGATATTAGTAATACTGCTACAGGAGAAGATCAATTGAGTTACGTTATGTTTCAGAAACTACCTGAAAAAGTATTACAGTTAATATTATATTTATTTAATAAGATATGGGAAGAAGGTATAATGCCAAAAACTGGAAGAGTGCATTAATTTTGCCATTAATAAACCTGGGAAAGATTCTAATAATGCTGGTAATTACAGACCTATTGCCCTAACGTCGCACCTTTGCAAGTGGATGGAGAAGATACTAGTCAGAAGACTACACCTTAGAACATAGAGGACTATTTGCACCATATCAAAGTGGGTTCAGGAAAGGGCGTTCCACTATGGATGCTGTTGTAAAAGTAAGTAATGAGATAGAGAAAACATTCAAAATGAAAGAAATTATGAGTATTGTGTTCTTTGATATTGAAAAAGCATATGATTCTATGTGGAGGGAAGGGTTGTTAATTAAAATGAACAAAATGGGAATAAGAGGTAGGTTTTATAACTGGGTATTAGACTTTCTATCAGAAAGAAGATTTAAAGTTAGAGTGGGATCAGACATATCTGAGGAATTTGGAATTGTTAATGGAATCCCACAAGGTAGTGTTATTAGTCCAGTTTTATTTAATGTTATGATTAATGATATTTTTGTGAATCTGGACAGAAGGATTGGATCAGCTCTGTATGCAGACGACGGGGCCATCTGGGCAAGAGGACGAGACCCTATAAGGGTGAGGAATAAAGTAAAAGAAGCAATAGGAAAGGTAGAACAATGGTCGTATAATTGGGGTTTTAAGCTTTCTCCAAGTAAGTCTTGTCATATGATATTGAAGAAAGGAATAGAAAAACAGAAACTGCAGTTATACGGCCACAATATAGAAACAGTAGATAATTTTAAATATCTCGGAATGTGCTTAGACCAAAAAGGAACATGGAAAATACATATTGAAAAAGTGGAATCAAATGCAAGAAAGTTATTAATAAGAGCAGTTAGTGGGGAAAGACTGGGGAGCAAATAAACAATCCTACAATGTGTACAATCCACATTGTACATTTATAGGGCGTTAATGAGGTCAACAATAGATTATGGATGTTATGTATATGGAGCAGCAGCTAAGATACATTTACAGAAGTTAGATAGAGCTAGTAATAAAGCATTGAGGATCTGTGCGGGTGTAATAAGATCAACACCAATTAAAGCAATACAGGTAGAGTTAGGAGAAGTACCATCAGATCTGAGAAGAGAGAAACTCATGCTTACATATTGGAGTCGCTTAAAGGGATGTATGGAAACCATGCAAAGAGTATTATTCAGGAATGTTGGGAGTGTAGTTCTTTAAAGGTAATGGCTTTGGATGGGTAACCAAAGCAAAATCGGAGGAATATGGAATAAATAATATTTGGATTAATTCACCTACACCTATTAGTAATATCCCTATATGGTTGTTTCCAAAAACTGAGATAGATTTAAATATATTGGAACTTAAAAATGAATGGGACGAGAGTCGGAAAGGATACCTGGCAAGTCAATATATTAGAAACAAATATTACAGTTACTTAGATGTGTATAGAGACGGATCTAAAAATGGAGAGGATAAGGTAGGAATAGGAGTCTATTTACCAACAATGCACTTAAGTATTGGGAAAAGATTACCTGATCAGTCTTAAGTATATACGGCAGAGATGATGGCAGTTATTATAGGACTGCAGTGGGTTGAGGAAGTTAAACCAGATAGAGTGATATGTTGTGTAGATTCTATATCAGTGCTTTAAAGCATTCAAAATATGAAATCTAATAGAGAAGATTTAATGCTAGAAATACAACAAAGTTTATTTAGATTACGGAGACTACAAATAGATGTGAGATTCTGCTGGGTACCTGCTCATATAGGTATAAAAGCGAATGAGGGAGCAGACAAAATTGCAAAAAGATCAACAAGGACAAACGATATCATAAGTATAACCCCTTGGAAAAGGGGAGGTTAAGGCAATAATTAAAAAAGAAATGATGAAGAAATGGCAGGGTAGGTGGGATGTGAATAAAAGTGGAAGGAATTATTACAGAGTGCAAAAATCTGTTAATGCACATGGTGTAATTAGAAATAATAGAAGAGAAGAGTGTGTTTTAACCAGGCTGAGGTTTGATCACACAGAATTAAATAAAACAATGTTTTAAATAGGCAAAATTCAAACAGAGGACTGCTATGATTGTGGGTCAAAAGAAGATGTTGAACATGTACTACTACACTGTAGGAAATATAGGGAGGAGAGAAGGAGTCTAAATTTAAAAATAAGACAGGCAGGAAGAGAATGGAATATTGAGGGTTTGATTAGGAACAATAGGATATGGGGTTAATGATACTCAGGAAGCAGTGGTACAATATTTAAAAAATATAGGGTTATATAGAAGGATTTTTATTTTATTTTTATTTTTATTTTATTTTTATTTATGATATAAGTCACAATATAGCTCATGTTACATACTCCTGTACAGTAGGTGGCGGTATGCACCTTATAGTCATGGTTGCAATCTGCCATTAATCGAAAAGAAGAAGAAGAAGAAGAAGAAGAAGAAGAAGTGTCATTTGTGAAGTGTTGTTTTACCCAACCTCTGTCTCAGTGTGTAACCCTTGTTTTCTCTGTGCTTGGATTTGATCTCGTGTGTTTGAACTTGGACTCTGAACTCGTTTTGTGAACCTTTGCTGCCTGCCTCTGAACTTTGCCTGTTTGACTTCGATTCTGGATTACCCTTGACATCTTTTGAGTGCCTGTCTGATTTTTCTCTGTTTGTCATCATCTTTAATAAATATCTGCAAATGGATTCGACCGTCTCCGCCTCTACGTCACAAACCTGTAGTCAGAACACATTTAACTTATGATTAAACCTATCTCCAACTCTTTCATATGTTTGATTCAAGGATATTTTTCAACTCCGATTCCCCCACCTTACATTTAGTTGAAGGTGTTGATTTTAAAGAAAGTAAACTTCCAAATAAAATAATTTTATAATTATCTTATTCCCTATAACATCCTATATAAACTTGATTTCACAGTTCTTCTAAAAAAATAAAATAATTCACAGGTTACGAACAACTTACTTAAAATTCCCATTAACTCCCAAAGCTATAAGGAAATCCATTTTAAACTTATAAATGGTGTACTGTATATCCATCCAGTGAATTTGTACAGCGAAGATTTAGATTTGAAACTAGTAATTGTGAGAGAAGACTTCAAGATTAGGTACCTTTGGGTAAAGCCAGTCATGAATATCAAGCCATAAAGCCTCTACATGCATACAATGAAAAAATTAATTATCAGTAGTTTCAATATTATCACAAAAAACACAGACCAAAAATTGTGAGTCACAAAGATATTATTTATGGACTTGTTATGGAAAGCAACAAAGACAAATTCTTGGCTAATAACATCCTTATTCTAGTTACATTTGATTTTATATACACAAATCTAAATATCTGAAAGTGAAACCTAATTTTTGTGTATTTCACAATGAGTTTCTTTCTTATACAAATGCCCTTAAAATGATGAAAAGTAAAAATGCTAAAAAACGTTTTGCTATAATAGAAGAATATGACTCGAAAAGTAAACCTAACTTTAAAAACGCACTCTGAAAAACACCCAATGAAGGAGAAGATTTTACAGACAGAGGAAGGTCATTCCAGAGCCGAGGAGCTGCAACAGAGAAAGCTCAATCACCTTTACATTTCAAACGAGATTGTGGAACCACGAGGAGCAATTGATCATTTGAGCGCAGCGATCTACTGGAATTAAATCAGTAACATACTCTGGTGCTAGGCCATGCAGAGACTTAAAAACCTACAACAACGCTTTGTAATGGATTCTGTATCGTATAGGTAACCAATGTAGTTTCATTAATACCGGAGTAATATGCTCTCTCTTCTTAGTACCTGTTAAAAGTCTGGCAGCTGAGTTCTGAACAAGCTGCAAACGGGAGAGAGAGGCCTGACTCACACCCAGATACAACACATTACAGTAGTCCAAACGGGATTACACAAAGGCATGAACAACCTTCTCCATGTCTTCAAAAGTGAGAATAGACTTCAATTTAGATATTGATCTTAGATGGAAAAAAAAACTATTCTTAACAACAGCATTGGTTTGCCGGTCAAATTTAAGCTCAGTCTCAAAAATGACACCAAGGTTTCTCACGCTAGACAGTTTTTTTCCCAGGAAATAACCCCATTCTGTCAGAAATTTGTCACTGTCTAATTAGGGGGCCTAGTACATTGTTATTTATGAGAAACATTAGCATGCAGATGTGGAAATGTAACTTTATCTACTGCACTCACACTCTACTGCCCTCACCACTCACACCCTGTGTCCTGGTGGTGTATGTAAAACATCTGAGGGGATGGGTGTACCTTGTCATACAACACTCACACCCAAGTCATTTGCTTTACTAATCTGATTCCCAATATGTTTGCATGTGTATGAAAATGGTCTCACACACACACACACACACACACACACACACGGTTTTGCTATCTTTGAGGTGACTCTCCAATAGGCGTAATGATTTTATATACTGTACAAACTGTATATTCTATCCCCTTAGACTAACCCTACTTCTAACCTACCCATCACAGAAAACTTTCTGCATTAAAAAAACAAAACAAAACATAATTTAGTATGTTTATTAATACATTTCCCTCGAGAGGACCGCTGGGTGGTCCCCACTATGTAAGTCACTGTGATTATATCCCCTTACACTAACCCTACTTCTAACCTACCCATCACAGAAAACTTTCTTCTTAAAAAAAAAAGAAAAACATAATTTAGTATGTTTATTAATATTAATTAAAACACCACTCGGTGGTCCCCACTATCTAGGTGATTTCAGGTTTTACTATCCTTGTGGGGACATTTGGTCCTCACAATGTACTACAAAGGACACAAATATATGTTTAGGTACTAGTGCCTATTCGTTAGATAGTGCTTATTCTTTAGGTACTAGTACCTTTTTAAAGATACTAGTACTTATTCATTAAACTAGTTCTTATTTATTAGATACTAGTTCTTTTTCCAATAAGCGGTTTTATCATTTAAATTACCTGAAATTATCAAGCATGAAATATCGGAACATTGCCGCATCATCCAGTAGACTTCCGATTTCCGGCGAGCCGGATTCCTCTGGGATTGGATCTGGAGTATTCTCTTGTATTTGTATCGGTAATTAACAGCCTTCTGGCCCATATCTATTAGCTGATAACGGCCATTCAATCGAGTGATAACATTCAAAGCGGGTGCACTCGATCATTCGATTGATGGGATTGGTGGCATTCGAATGTTTCATGAACCCTGTCGTAAGATGATTTCTTCACTCGGATCTGCGCTTGTTTCTATGGTAGATTGATAAATGAGGCCCAGTGTGTCAGATAAGAGAGACATACCTGTACAAAACGTGAAGAGCGATAGGTCCCCAGGACTGGGATCCAACCCTGCTCCGTGTAGTTTTCAAATAAGCCTGAAAGAACTTGATTAGCTGGATCAGGTGTGGACCTCCAGTTTTGCAGCCCTAGACTGAATAAAGATTTTTTACATTCCTCACCTTTTATACAGAAGGAAACACTGAGATAAGATCAAATACTTTCAGGAATACAAATAATTACCTGAGAGTGATCAGGGAGCAGGATATAAGATACAGGATAGCCTCAAATCTGGACCCGAATCATGATTTATTCATACTGAAAATGAAAACATTTTTAGTTGAAGATCCAGAGAGTTTAACTCCCTGAATCCCTAAAATGCAAATCACCTTAGTGGTGCCAGAAAGTCTGCAGAGATGGCCCCATTGACACGTTTGTGGCCGGGTGGGAGTTTAACAGAAACACCTCCAAACTCCCCTCTGAGCTTCAAACAAATTCAAATCACTGTGCGCTCCAGACATTCCAACGCACACACAGACACCAAGACTCACGGAACTTATACAGTAAAAGCCCTGTCTAAGTTGTAAATATTCCATACAATATTTCTGTGTGCATTGCATGCCTCTCCGTTCATAGTAACAGAGTTACGACCTTCTAATGGTCTTAAATCTAATCCTAAATGCTTTTAACTATGAACATGAATGTATTTCTGTATCCCTGTCTCGCAAACGCATCGTTTTTGGTAACATTGTAACCGTCTCAGCCTGACTCGAATCTCGATAACAGATTGCAATAAGAAGTATGGTTCTATGCACACTGTCTTTATGGAGTATAACTGCCGAATTACAACGTCACCGGCATAACTTAGGCAGATGAACTGTCTCGACGAACAAAGGAACTTTTCCCGCTCTCAAATTGCCAAAGGTGATTTGTCGTTCACGCAAAATAAGGTGTGAACAAGGACTCCTTAAGAGAGGACGGCCTGCAGCGAGCCGACGCTCAGTTACTCAGTTCTTCCACTCAACTCTTCGCGTACCCGGCACTCTTCTGCTCCGAGTCTTCTTCGGACACTCGTTCACTTCCATCTTCAAAGCAACTTCACTTTCAAGAACCTCGAGGACAAGCGGACAAAGGACCAAACGCAAGCGTCTCCGTCCCTCAACCACACATAGGCCTACAAACTCTATGCAAGTATTTAGCTTCAATGAGCTTTTAAAACGTTAAGACTGTTTACCCCAGCTCAGGGAGATTTGATAAATTGTTGGCTCTCGTAGGTTCTTGTCTGTCATTTTGCCATCTTACAATCATTCTGATCTCTCTCTCTCTCTCTCTCTCTCTCTCTCTCTCTCTCTCTCTCTCTCTCTCTCTCTCTCTCTCTGATCTTGTTGTAGCCTATATATTCCGTGTTTAACTGTAGTCACATGTTTTTGTAGTTTCATTTATTAAATGCATTATATTAATTTCACGAGTTCACACTCACAAATAAGTCAGATGAAATAAATGGTATGCATATTTGGCGTGCTGTCCGAGGAGAGGGCTCCGGCTCGGTATTCGGCCCGAACCCAGAGTACTCCCCCCGTATTGCTGGTTTAGGAAGTAACCAGGCGAGTGTGAGGAGACGGGGTGGTGGAGGGATGCTGAAAAACTGTCGAGGAACGTTGGTGAGTCGAATGAGTATTTATATAGGTCTGCACTCCTGCTGATTGGATAGAAATGTTGATTACTGATTGTTGACAGCTGGTTGGAATGAGGAAGGGGTACGTTGCTGGAAGTCTCCTTGTGACATCGGATGGGAGTTGATTGTCATGACGTCATATGGGTGGGCCTCTAAGGTGGTAGACTGGGGATGGTCATATGTGGTGTACTTTCCTTAATATCCGAACTATTTGGACGTAGAACTGGGCTCCTGCAGGAGCGGAGTAAATGACACTGCTGCGGCAGTGGATGAGTTCGGACCGAGTAACGGAGCTCCTGCGGGAGCGGAGTAGATGACACTGCTGCGGCAGTGGATGAGTTTGAATGGAGTAACGGAGCTCCTGCGGGAGCGGAGTAAATGACACTGCTGCGGCAGTGGACAAGTTTGGATGGAGTAACGGAGCTCCTGCGGGAGCGGAGTGGATGACACTGCTGCGGCAGTGGATGAGTCTAGACAGAGTAACGGAGCTCCTGCGGGAGCGGAGTAGATGACACTGCTGCGGCAGTGGACCAGACTTGCTTTCCAACTTGCTTTTAGATGTCCCAACGATTTTGGACATAGAATTGAGCTCCTGCGGGAGTGGAGTTGAAGACACTGCTGCGGCAGTGGAGCAAGTTTGGACGGAGTATCGAAGCTCCTGCGGGAGCGGAGTAGATGACACTGCTGCGGCAGTGGAGCAAGTTTGGACATAGAACTGAGCTCCTGCGGGAGCGGAGTAGATGACACTGCTGCGGCAGTGGAAGAGTTTGGACGGAGTAATGGAGCTCCTGCGGGAGCGGAGTAGATGACACTGCTGCGGCAGTGGAGCAAGTTTGGACAGAGTAACAAAGCTCCTGCGGGAGCGGAGTAGATGACACTGCTGCGGCAGTGGACCAAACTTGCTTTGAATTTGCTTTTAAATATCCAAACTATTTGGACATAGAACTGAGCTCCTGCGGGAGCGGAGTAGATGACGCTGCTGCGGCAGTGGATGGGTTTGGACAGAGAACAGAGCTCCTGCGGGAGCGGAGTAAATTACACTGCTGCGGCAGTGGATGAGTTTGGACGGAGTAACGTAGCTCCTGCGGGAGCGGAGTAGATGACACTGCTGCGGCAGTGGATGAGTTTGAACGGAGTAACGTAGCTCCTGCGGGAGCGGAGTAGATGACACTGCTGCGGCAGTGGATGAGTTTGAACGGAGTAACGTAGCTCCTACGGGAGCGGAGTAGATGACACTGCTGCGGCAGTGGATGAGTTTGAACGGAGTAACGTAGCTCCTGCGGGAGCGGAGTAGATGACACTGCTGCGGCAGTGGATGAGTTTGGACAGAGTAACGGAGCTCCTGCGGGAGCGGAGTAAAAGGCACTGCTGCGGCAGTGGATGAGTTTGAATGGAGTAACGGAGCTCCTGCGGGAGAGGAGTAGATGACACTGCTGCGGCAGTGGATGAGTTTGGACGGAGTAACGGAGCTCCTGCGGGAGCGGAGTAGATGACACTGCTGCGGCAGTGGATGAGTTTGGACGGAGTAATAGAGCTCCTGCGGGAGCGTAGTAGATGACGCTGCTGCGGAAGTGGAAACAAGTTTGGACGGAGTGGCGAAACCTCTGCGGGAGTGGAGTAGAGTAGCTGAAGTAGAAGAACTTGGTTGACTTGCTCCTAACTGACTGGAGAGCCAGTTGCGTCGAGAGAGGTATCTTGTTAGAGGAAGAGGTGGTGCTGCTGTGGTGTTGATGATGATAACTTGCTTTCGAACTGTGATCTGAAAGGTGGGTGGGACGGAGATCTGAGCTCCGGCTGGAACAGAAAAGTGTTGCTGTGGCAGAGAAGCGAGGTAGAAAGGGGATCGAGGCTCCTGCGGGAGTGGTGGTCTGTAGGGTTGGGTGGGAAGGGAGTTGGCAAAGTAATTAACTGATGAGGGTTTGTTGGGCTTCATTGATATGGAAGCAGTTTGAGCGGATATAACTCTTGAAGGCTTCCGATGACCAGCGACCAAGAGATTGGATCTGCTGCTGGGAGAGGCCTTTTTGAGCAGCTGTGGTTGCTGCGCCTATGCGGAATGAAAGGCTGGAAAAGTGTTCTGCTGGGATGCCTGGAAGGAGCAAAACAGATTTGAGGTGTTTTTGGAACCAGAACCGTGTGACGGGGCGGTTGGAGTCGTCTGCAAAAGTGGGTCGGAAGGGGATTTAGTCCGTGAATTCTGAAAAGTAAATAGGCTGAGAGAGTTTGTTATGGTTGGATTGGTGATCGAAAATATAAATGAAATGGCCTTTCCTGATTTGATCTGTTTTACTTTTCTTGATGAAGTAGGAGATGGTTTCGTTGTCTAGCACTGATAGATCTGTGGTTGTGGGGTGGATTTTTGGGTTAAAGCTGGAAGTGATGGTGAGTTCTGAGCATCTTAGGAAACCGAAAAAGCCAATATGAACATTGTGTCCGGTGTGCGGGCAGTATTGGTGGAGTGGTTACCTCTGCGGAGGGTGGAGATGGAATTAAGGGAGGCGTCAAGAAGTGGTTTCAATGGGTGGTTTATGGGAATATCAACTCTGAATAGTGAGGTACTGGAGTTGGGAATGGGTCCGCATCTGGTGCCAGTAGCCTGAATTTCTGTGAGGATCTGGGCTCTGATGTTACTGGCAATGGGGGGCGGTTCCATAGCTGTAGCGTTCGGCGGGATGGGCATCGGCGTTGCGGAAAATAGTGTGAAAGGAGGACGATTTTGGGAAAAATAGGAGGAAAAACCCCCCGGGGCCGAGGCCGTTTGTGGAGGCAACCTCACGCTTAGGTCGGCCCCTGGAGCTTGTGGAGGAACAGAAAAAATGGGAAAGGAAGGGAGCTGAGTAGGCAGAAAGGGAGTCTGGGCCTGCTCCTCTAGCTGAGGCAGCCTCGCGCTAGAGTCTGGAGGTGGAGCTGGCCACGGACAGGGGAACGGGTTGGAAAAAGTGACAGGAAAATTATATGGTAGCTGGGCCTGCGCCATTGGTGGAGGCATACTCACGCTAAAGGGGGGCCTGTTCGTTTAGAAATGGCATTGGGACGTGAGGCGTGGTGCTGGCGAAAGCTGCGGTCTGTAGCTCAGCGGAGCGGAGAGGAGGCTGGGGCCTGCCGGCAGCGGCGGAAACTGGGGCGCGGCTTGGGCTAGCTGAAGGAAGTTGGAGTTTCCTGGGAACGTGAGTTCGAGGGCTCTGTAATTACTCGCCTTTTTTGCGGATTTGCAGGTGGAGTGGATTTTGGAGACGGAAAAGCTGACTGGAGAGAAACGTACAGGTTGTATAGTTGTGCTTTATTCATTCTCCTGGAAAAATGAACGTCGGCGCTGATTAGCGCTTGTCTCAACCCCAAAAACTGTCAATTTTTTCAATCGCAGGAATGGTGGGTTGTGCTGAAGTGTAGAAGGATGCTGGAGATGGTGGTGGCAACCTTGATGGTCGGGGTGAGGGCAAGCCACGGCGCCTCGGGGTACGGGAAGCAGCTCGGCTAGGCCTGCGGCCTCGTGACTTTGCTGGTGGTTCGGTTGTGCTGTCCTGTTGAGCATGGGAGCTCGTTGCGGCTTTGGGAAGCTGCAATGGATCCTGGGCAACAAGGGAGTCATCAACAGACGGGGGGATTTGAGCCATGAATGAACTTATGGAAAAAATTGGAAACCACTAAAGTAGCCTTTGATGGACCCTGCTTGGAGGCCCTTACCGCTGTTGATATGGGAGGTGAATGAGGTGACTGAAAGGAGAGAAATATCGGGGAACTGCAAGTTATATGCAAAGTGGGATCCTTTGAAACATCTTCATGCAGTCAGGATTGGATGGTTCTGGGGGGAAAAACTGCTTGGAGGATGGTGTCGAGCGATGCGTCGAGTAGGGGTTTTAAACGAGTGAGTCACGGGGATATGAATTCTGAATAGTAAGGTACTGGATGAGGAGACATCACTGCTCTACTGCACAGTGGAGACAATTTTCCAGAGAACGGAGCTGAGGTGACATTGCTGTGGCTTTGGAGAACTTTACAAAGAAACTTAACTCCACCGGAGCGGGAATGTAATACTGCTGTGCAGTGAAGGCAAGTTTAGACAGAAACTGAGCTCCAGCGGGAGCCGACGGTCTCGTCACTGCTGCGGCAGTGGAGAGCATTAGCTAGAGAAACTAAGCTCCTGCAGGAGTGAGAGTGGACATCACTGCTGTGGCAGTGAAGGCAAGGTTAGCCAGAGAAACTTGACTCTTGTGGGAGCAGAATGGACTGCTGACAGTGAAGAAGGTTAACCAGATGAATGCCAGAGACGGAGCTCCTGTAGGAGCGGAGGAGATGACACTGCTGTGGCAGTGTGAGAGGGATCCTGCGGGAACGGTGGATATTGGGCGATTGAAATCCGAAACTCAGAGGAAACCTTGCGGTTTAACTGGTGGAAAGAGTTTCATGCAAGCTGTTGAGGAGAATGTGACCGGAATGAGCTGTATTTCGCGTCTGTTTGGTGTCATTTATATATTCTCAGTAAACATGCGATGATTGAGCTCAGCATACGTCTTCGTGTGGTCCTTTCTGGAAGGGTCGAAAGAAAGAACTAGAGTGGGTTACACCTGTGTATATTCACCACTGACGCATCAATTTGATACTGGATAATAATAATAATAACAATACATTTTATTTATAACGCACTTTTCATTCCAAAGAATCTCAAAGTGCTACACAGTAAAACGACAGTAACTAAAACGAATAAAAACAATTAGCACATAAAGCCTTTCTGAATAAAAAAGAAAGGCTTTTAAGGATGATCATCCAACAGCGAAGTACAGTCTGATTTATATGATCGTTTGTTCCTTTATCTGTTGCTGGTTCATTTAATTGGTGACGTTCAAAAGAGACTCGCTTAATGCCTGATGCGGCGGCTTAATGCTGGAGGAAAGTCCCGTTCCTTCGCATGAAGAGGGCGGTATTGCCCGAGACGCAAGCGTGGTGCTCGGCAGGCTTTATTGTCCGTTTCTCTAAAGCAGGAATTATTGAATGGTCCAGTTTGAAAAAAGCGCAGAAGGAAGATCCCGGATGTTTCGCCCGTGGTGGCGAGGATCCGTTTGTTTGGCCTGACGCCCACGAGATATAGCCGGAGGATTCTGGCAAAGATTCCTGAAGGGCGAAAAGATTCTTCATCGGACGGGAGAGCTCGTTTCGGACAACGTTAGGCTGTATGGGACGCGGCCAAAATGCTGAAAAACTGTCGAGGAACGTTGGTGAGTCGAATGAGTATTTATATAGGTCTGCACTCCTGCTGATTGGATAGAAATGTTGATTACTGATTGTTGACAGCTGGTTGGAATGATGTGATAATTGGATCAATTATTTGAACGTGCTCCTCCCGAACTTTGTTTATAAAACATCATTTACTGGAACGAACTGCCTAATGCTCATATCTCGAAGTCCCTTAAATGTTCGATCTAAGCACAAGCTTTACATTTGTGATACTTAAATTAGTATTTTATAGAACAGGAAAGTTACTTTTCAGGGCCAGAAAATAGCCTTTCCATGAGATTCTATACAAGGATAGTGTACATAAAGTCAATAAAGATCGAGCGATCTGTTCGCTGAACGAATAGATTTGTTTAATAACAAATTGATTCCATTAAGGATTATCCCGAGAATTTATCTATTCTAGTATATGTATTCTAATATATCAATTGATATATTAATGCTGAATTATAATTCGTTATGATTGATTATTAATATCCACAATTTATCTATTTTTGCCTACCTGTATGGATCATTGATTCTAAATCCCTTGTATTTAATTGTCCATATAGACACATGGGCAAGTGTTCCCTTTATGGGAAAATTTCATCTCTGTATGCGATCCCCGATCATATTCATGATCAGTTATTAAAATTATATTCTCTTTATTTGAGCTAGACAGAGCTGAGTAATCTTGCAACTTACATCTACACAAAAGGACGCGAATGAACTTGACCGTGCTAGTCGTGTAACGTGAGCGAGCTTCCCCAGATAGCAAACTGACATCGAATCAATGTGGAAACAACGTTTCTCGTGACATTGAAACAACATCGTTTTGCTCATCGAATTAACGTTGAATCAACGTCAGACACGCCATTCAACCGCATTTCAATGTTGAATCGATAATGTTATGTAATATAGATTAGCGCTGCACATCTTGCACTTAACTGTATTTCATGATCAAAATAATTCCTGGCATCACTGCAGTGTGCATTTTCAAATCCAGTTTCACTTTATTTCGCCTGTCTGGAAGGCGTGCTCTCTAACGGTAACCAATCAGACCTCAGGAACCGGCCCAAATGCCGCAATAACCAATCAGAAAAAATGTGAATATTTTTTTTTTTAAGTCAGGGCAATCATTATTTTCATGATCGATCGTCGCGAGTACTCGAGTACTCGATCGTTCTTGCCCATCCCTACTTCAGAGGTTGCTAGAGAATGAGCTTTTTGTCAAGGCGGAGAAATATGCAATTTTCATGCACAGTCTGTTTCTTTTCTAGGGTACATCGTCTCGTCTGAGGGAGTGCGTATGGATGCTGATAAGGTTAAAGGGACACTCCACCCATTTGCATTAAGAGGTCCATTGTTAGAAAACCAGTAATACTATTGAATGGTCGTGCAACATTCTCTCATTTTCCCCCGAGACAAGAGAAATCCACTATTTACCTTTTTCACTTCCTCCTACAATGACGCAAAAATCGTAATTTGACGTCATTGTAAGAGGAAGTGTAAAAAGGGGGGATTTCTGTAAAGACTACAAGCACAAGTTCCCACCCTTTCAAACCCGCCCATAGGGGGTTTTACCTAATGCGCTAACAGACCTATCACAGATCAGTGCCAGTGCGTTTGATTTCACCGGAGAAACTTTTCGAAAATATGGAGGAAAATACTGAATTTTCAGACGGATGCATTGGGGAGTATTTTTATTTTGACGAAGTTATGTTAGAAACGGATGTTCTTGGCTACCTTTATGAGCCACAGTATAGCGACGAGCAGCTGAGGTCTATGGAGGAACAGGAGGCGCCGGCGGCTTCTGCAGAGTGCAGCCGAGGCAGAAGACATGCCTGTCGCGGACGAGAAGCCCGGACTGGCTCGAGCTGGGGCGGAGTGGTGGTGCCTGTGCGCATACGGACACAGAGATAGTCTGTCAGTCAGACAGTCCGTCTGCTGCAAAGAATTTCAACGATGCCAATTTCTCCTGGACGAAATCTCTGAATCAGACGAGGAAACGGACGTTTGTGTTGTGAACCATCATAGTTCCGCACCGCATCTATTCTGACTGAACATCCCGGTACCATGCAATAATTCACCATTTCGAAATAAATACAAACGAGGAGTAATTCACTAATGAGTTCGCCAACTAGCTTAAATGTTTGTGTGAAATTAATTTCAAGCTCTGGTGGTTAGCTAGCTTTGTAGACGGAAGAGTGATTTCTCTGATAGGCGGATACCTCATATGCGCCGTTCTAGATTAGTGGGAGTGGCTTGCGGAGCTTTGCAATGTGGTGCATTGTGGAAGTTGTCTTTCATACAAACGCGCCCTGAAGTTAAGAAGGCACCAAATTCGAAAATTATTTTACATTTCGACTAGATATATGACCCACTTTCAATAAAGATTAATGTTCCCACGGGTGAAATGCTCCTGTGGTAGAGTGGCCAAGTCCAGATTCCCGTAAGGCCCTACAGAGGTTTCTGGGGTTCGCCAATTTCTATCGGCGTTTTATACGAAATTTCACCCAACTAGCCGCTCCTCTTACTGCCTTGACCTCCCCCAGAACTACCTTCAGGTGGTCCGATACAGCGGAGGCTGTATTCGCAAAACTGAAAAGTCGCTTCGTTTCGGCTCCCATCTTGATAGCCCCTGATCCTTCACATCAGTTCGTGGTGGAGGTTGACGCATCAGAGGTGGGGGTAGGCCCAGTTCTTTCCCAACATTCTCCCACAGACAAGATGCATCGTCCCATCGTTTATCTCCTGCTGAACGCAACTATGACATTGGTAACAGAGAGTTGTTGGCGGTCAAGTTGGCGTAAGAGGAATGGCGTCATGGCATTAGAAGGGTCGGGGGTACCTTTTATGTCTGGACCGATCACAAGAACTTGGAATATATCAGAACCACCAAAAGACTCAACTCCAGGCAGGCTAGGTGGGCTCTTTTTTTCCGGTCGTTTTGATTTTTCTCTCTCGTACCGCCCGGGTTCCAAAAAAATATCAAACCCGATCCTTTACCGCATATTTTTGACCATTCCGAACGCCCGTCCACTCCCGGGTGCATTTTACCAGAGACCATATTTGTCCCCACACTCACATAGGAGATCGAGTCGAAGGTCAAGACGGCCTTAGAAGGGGGTAACGCCTCCGCCCGGTGGCCCACCGAACCGATTATTTGTACCGGAGGGATTACGGTCTGATTCAGTGGGGGCATGCCATTGTTGTAACGTAGCTTGTCATCCAGGAGTTAATCGCACCAATTTTTTGGTCAGGCAATGATTCTGGTGGCCATTAATGGCTCGTGACATCCGCAGTTTTGTCTTGGCTTTCTGGGTTTGTGCCAATGGTAAGACTTCCAACCGACCCCCAGATGGGTTACTCCAACCGCAGTCTGTCCCTTCGAGACACTGGTCCCACATTGCGCTAGGTTCTCGGAGAGGTATACTGAGGCACAGAAGGCGATCCCAGGCCATGCGACACTTCTTGCCCAAGCGCTCGAGCTCAGAGTCCAGCAGACCCAAGCCAGCACCGTCTTCGACGCAGCAAGCCAAGCTGGCGAAGCAGGTCTCTCAGCCCCGCCCTTTGGCTGACGCCCGCCGCCCGCCGCCAGCCACGTTCAGCGAAATGTTTCCTCGAAAAGACCTCCCAAACTTCCCACAGCTCCCTGTTCAGTTCAGGCAGCTGGGGATTTTATTATTGTAAACAGGCCCGCAGCAGTGAGCACGTCTCTACATACAAATGCCGTTTTCACAGCGACCCAAATAAAGCACAAAAAAAGAGTATGTTTCACAATCACAACTCACGGGTTTACGGTCCCCCTCCACCAGGTGGCCCCTTCCCTTTTGTAACACTGACTTCCCCTTAGGCCAGGGGTCGGCAACCCGCGGCTCTTAAGCGCCGCCCTAGTGGCTCCCTGGAGCTTTTTCAAAAATATATAAAATGGAAAAAAAAAAAATTGTTTTAACCCTTTCGCACGTACGATCACACCGATGTGATCAGTCTTGTCTGGTCCCTGGAGCGTGTGATCACACTGGTGTGATTAGAACGGTCACTGCATCACGTGCTCAACTGCTAAATTCAAACGTGCTTTGGTGCGTTGGCTGTCGCTGAGCCAGAGACGGACGCGCTCAGTGCTTGTCATATATCACAACTATTCAGTGTTTTCAACCACATAATGGTTATTTTAGGTTTAAGACATTTAAGAATCACATAGGTACTAAAAAAAAACAATGAATTTGATGTTGTAAAATATACACTGATGTCTATGGAAGCGGCAATAATAATCCTTTATAATATAAAAAGACGACACGTTTTATTCATATCAGATACACATTGTGTATAGCTTTACATTTTACCCTATTCTTCTCCCAGTTCACCAGCCACTTACTTTCATGTATTTCGGGAGAAGTGGATGAATTGACGTGTTGTAAATCCAACAGATCCGATTCTCTGAACTGTGGCACAAACTAACATGGCGCCGCATACAGCTCAACTAACGCGATCGTTATAAAGGTGTTTATAAAACAAAACACATCCACATATTTGACAATCGGAATATCAGTGTTTCATACTATAAGCTAATAAATGTGTGAATATGTTAATAAAAAAGGAAAAATTACATAAAAGCAAATCATCATTCATTCAGCGCTGTGTTGTGGTTGCGCTGTGTCACGTGACAAACAATGACGCGTAACCATGGAAACAATAAAGTGACAGATTCGAAATAACGGTCGCCTTCTCATTGTATTTGTAGCCTACTTATCATTTTGCTAATAAAGCTAATATAGACACTTACAGCATGTGTTGCCTTTATTATAAGGCTTATATAAGGCTTTTAATTTTTTGTGGCTCCAGACAGATTAGATTTTTTTTTTTGGTCCAATATGGCTCTTTCAACATTTTGGGTTGTCGACCCCTGCCTTAGGCGAAAGCCTGCACAGTCAGTCCAACACTCAGTATGTGCACAAATCACATATAAGGGTGCTAGGTCCCCATATATTAGGCGACCCATCCCAATCAGTGTGTCGAACCCTAGCCACACAGGTGGCCATCCCCGATGTGTCGAGTTTGGTCATAAACACTATAAAGCGAGGTTTGAACAGCCGAGCAAGGCTCCCATGAGACGGCCCTACAAAATGTTGACTAACAAACATATCCTCGCGCAAGTTCGCCCCAGGGATTGGTTTGTCACAATGGGTCTGAAGGATGCACTTTCATATTCAGATAAACCCTCGTCACAGGTCATTTTTGAGATTCGCCTTCGAGGGTAAGGCTTATCAATACATCGTTCTGCCGTTCGGTCTGTCACTAGCACCCCTTACAATCATGAAGTGTATGGATGCAGCGCTATCTCCCCTGAGACATCAGGGAGTGCGCATGCTGAATTATCTCGACGATTGGCTGGTGCTAGCACAGTCGAGAACCGAGCTTCTAGCGCACAGGGATTTGATTCTCTACCATTTGAAATGCCTGGGTCTCACAATCAATGTTACCAAGAGCAAACTGATCCCCAATCAGAGCGTGGTCTTTCTGGGCACGGTTTTAGACTCTGTAACCATGACAGCGCGGCTCACATGAGAGTGCTCACATCTTCACGCGCCCCTCAGGAAATGGCAGCAGCATCATCAGTAGCCTACTCCATATGGGATTACTGCGTATGCGCCTGCTGCAGCACTGGCTGAAGTGCCGTGTGCCACTGCCAACCCATGCATGGCAGTCAGGGCAGCCTGCGCGCCAACCCATGCATGGCAGTCAGGCAGCCTGCGCATCACAGTGAATCACGGTTGTTTGAGAACACTGATTCCCTGATGGGCTCAGGACTGGTACAGCGAGGGTGTGACCATGGGAGTATATATATATATATAAATATATATGGGTTTTCTGGCTTGTTCTGTGTGCTCAGGGGTCCTGAGTCACTCTGGTAACCAGTTACTTATGGTGCGATGTTTAGCATGGCGTCCCCACTGCGTATAGCTACGCAATACGAAGGGACCGTTCGAAAGGGAACTACTCGGTTACTATCGTAACCTCAGTTCCCTGAGATAGGGAACCAGTATTGCATAGCCGGCCGCACCATAGTGACCTGGAGAGTTGTTGCTTCAGTCGTTAAAACCTGCTATAATGTCAAATTTGTGGGGCTATTATAGGTTAAGGCCACTCCCCTCGGGGGGCACTGACGTGCATGACCTAGAGCTCGCTCATTGGTCAATGGCGCGCCATTGGGTGTGCAGTTGCTGCAGCACAGCCTATGAACAGTCAGATGCTCAATGTGCTAGCTGTGCAGCTGCAAATGCGTTTTACATATAAGCTTCAGTAAATCGAGGAAAGGGAGTTTCCCCCACTGCGTATAGCTACGCAATACTCGTTCCATTATCTCAGGGAACTGAGGTTACGATGGTAACCGTGTAGTTTTTCAATTTTACCTGAAGGCCCGTCCCCTATAACCCCCAGTGAATTAGAGCAAAGGTAACGCAGTTGAAAATAGGGGAGCGTGGGGCACAACCTAACGCCCGTTTCACACATACTCCGTTTGCAGTGCGTTTGCGGTGCGTATTTTTTTCCGTACCCATGTTAACAGGTTAGAGCTTTCACACTGCACACGGATGCGGTCCGGCAATCCGTTCCAGTTGCGGTGCGTATACAACAGTGCAGCGATCGTTTACGCACAGAGTCTATTTTCTGCTGTGCTGCACCGCACTGCAGCGTATTGTTCACATTGAAATAAACATAGATTGACAAGAAACTGTAATAATTTGATCATAAAGAGTTAAATAAAGAGTTAAATGCCAAAGAAAGGGCATGGGAAGCAATTTCCTCGGCTATTGGTGTCGATGGTAAGTTTTAAAATGTTTGTTTCAAGTGCTATGTTTATAGGCCTTTAGTTGACTAATGAATACAAAAAGTTAGTTATACGATTATTGGTTTTAAACGAGAATATAAATATATATTATTGCTGCATGTTGTTCTATTTAAACATGAATATGTACGTGTTGTATGGAGCTAAATGAGTCTCAATAAAGATAAATGCACACACTACTTTCACATATGCACACACATGATTCATAAATACACACACAGGATACACAAATGCGCACAAAATTCACAATTGCACACACAAAATTTTAAAAGCACAGAAGATTCACAAATGCATAGAAAATTCACAAATTCACACAAAATTCATAAATACACACACAATTCAGAAATGCAAACAAAATTTACAAATGCACTCAAGATTCAGAAATGCACAGGGCAAGATTCAGACGTGTATTTCTGATGCACACACAAATATATATTGATTTACAAACTGCTTGCTGTCTGTGAACTTCACTGCATTTGTGTGTGAATTTTGAGACTCCCTTGACTTGGCTCGACACACATGCCTTTTTTTAAACAGGGAATGATCAGCAACCAATCAGAGATCTCCCTTGGTTTAGCCAATCACAAGAACGCACCCCGCGTGGGGGATTGTTTACTCATAAGCCAATCACATGAATGCGTTCACACAGCGCGATATGCATGTGGCGCGGGCGCGAGCGCGGTGGAGTTCTGTCTGTCAGTTGGTTGAGAGACATTGGGTGTACTCACACTAGCCAGTTTGAACCGTGCCCGAGTGCGTTTGACCACCAAAGCGCGGTTCGTTTGACTAGTGTGAGTGCTCCGAACCGTGCCCGGGCGCGGTTCGATTAGCCGGCCCTGGCCCGCTTGGAAGAGGTGGGCCAGAGCACGGTTCAGTTGGACTCGGGCGCGGTTCGCATGCAGTGTGAGCTCTAACCGTGCTGGAGCACGGAACAGGACGTCACGGTTTAACAGGGCGCGCTTGACAGGGCATAGCAGAAAGAGAGAGAGAGAGAGAGAGAGAGAGAGCCCCGGCCGCGCGCGCGCACTCACCCGAGCGCTGTCTGCTCTCTCTCTCTCCCTCGCGCATATTAATCGAAATCAATTAATACGATGGTGTCGAGAAAACAAAACTCCAGTGATTAAATGTTTTCTGTGTTGACAAATCTAGTGCGATATCCTAAACTGCCGAATTCATTGCTGTTTTTTTCTGTTTACATTTCATGGTGTGACACTTCTCTTCATTATGCACCATAATGACGTAAGCGTGCTCCGGCACGAATGCTGAAACCATATGTGAGTGCAGGCCAGAGGGGGAGGGGGGGACAATCGTACTCGGGCCCGGTTCATGGCAACCGTGCCTAGACATCATATAGATATATTGAATTTCTTCACTTTGACATTCAGAGCACTGGGCAGAAATCACATCGCGTCAACACCCGCCGCGGGCCTTTCCGATGCTTTGTTTTAATTAAACAGTCGGATTCCCCTGGTCCGCACCAGTTCTAAGTCTCTATATAATATCTATGGGTTGAGACCTCAACATGGCTTCTGGCAACGACTTAAGGCCTTTTTATGCTTCTGCGTCGAATCGACGGCGTACCCCCCGCAGACCCTTCGAGGCGACGCAGACCACAAGGGCTGTGATACCGCCCCCCTAGCGTTCTCGCGGTGAAATGCACCGCGATGCAACACAACCCGACGCAGAACCATAAAACGGCCACGACGCCGTAGGAGTGACGGCGTAGCTACGGCGTGGAGTTGACGCAGAAGCATAAAACAGGCTTTACCGCTCCCCTGTCGTTGCCAGAAGCCATGTTGAGGTCTCAACCAACTGACAGACAGAACTCCACCGCGCTCGCGCCACATGCATATCGCGCTGTGTGAACGCATTCATGTGATTGGCTTTTGAGTAAACAATCCCCCACGCGGGGTGCGTTCTTGTGATTGGCTAAACCAAGGGAGATCTCTGATTGGTTGCTGATCATTCCCTGTTTAAAAAAAGGCATTTGTGTGTCGAGCCAAGTCAAGGGAGTCTCAAAATTCACACACAAATGCAGTGGTTCACAGACCGCAAGCAGTTTGTAAATCAATATATATTTGTGTGTGCATCAGAAATACACGTCCGAATCTTGCCCTGTGCATTTCTGAATCTTGAGTGCATTTGTAAATTTTGTTTGCATTTCTGAATTGTGTGTGTATTTTTGAATTTTGTGTGAATTTGTGAATTTTCTATGCATTTGTGAATCTTCTGTGCTTTTAAAATTTTGTGTGTGCAATTGTGAATTTTGTGCGCATTTGTGTATCCTGTGTGTGTATTTATGAATCATGTGTGTGCATATGTGAATGTAGTGTGTGCATTTATCTTTATTGAGACTCGTTTAGCTCCATAGTGTTGTCCTATTTAAACATGAATATGTACGTGTTTTTAAATCCCTACTGAAAACCCATCTATTCTCCTTAGCTTTTAACATCATCTAAGTGTTCTCTCTTCTGTAGCCCATAAATTTTCATTTGAATGTTGAATATATGCCTAGTTTAATTGTCTAATTACATGTAACTTCTCAGCTGTTGTGTATTTTAACTGAATGCTATGTTCTATTTAATGATTGTACAGCACTTTGGTCAGTCCTGTGACTGTTGAAATGTGCTTTATAAATAAACAAACTCAAACTCAAACTCAAACTTGCCCTTTTTATTTATTTTGTTCGTCACATTCAACCTTCGAGTCATGCGAATTTATTAAATGTAAATGAACATCAGGATATGTAGTTGTAGCCTATATGAATTCATAAGTAAATCATATTATATAGCCTAGTTTTATTTTTGAATAGCCTATACAGAAGTTAAACAGGGTGTAATTATAAGTTTGTTATAGATATAGCGCGATAGCTTTTCTTCTGTCAACAACTCGAACTATGTAAAACAAAGAATCACAATGACTAAAATTAATTGTCATAGCCTTTCAATGTCTGTAACAATGTCACCCATTTTTTATTTTGTGACACACAGAAACTGCGTATCAGTAGCGCACTGCAAACGCAGCATGTGAAAACAATATCAAACTATACAGATAAAATAGTACTGAATTATGTGTGTTACACACAAGTGTTACAACTAACCCCTTTGTCTGTTACAACTAACCCCGCATATGGGGTAAGTTTTAACATTTGCACTTCTGTCACTTTCAGTGCAACTGTACGAAAATGGAAGGTCCTAGAAAAAAACTTTAAGTGTTCATTTGTAGCAGAGATGTGTATGTTTCTTGTGTAAAAAAAATAATTAATCTAACCTAATTATATTTTAAATAATTGAGCCAAAACCAAAATGCGTTAGGTTGTGCCCCGCTCTCCCCTACCCATAGCGGTTTGAAAATGCTTCCCTGATTGGGTAACACCCACTAGCATTCCACAAAGATATTCTTGCATGATTCTATCATCCATAATAAATATTAGTTCAATGTCACTGTCACCACCCATGCTGTCAGCTTTCAAAATTTAAATGTTGATCAAACAAAATTTAAACCTTGAGATGTCAATCTCAACCAAAATGATGATTTGGATACACCTTGCTATCTAGAAATGTAGTTTTGATCACAGTTCTCAGTTCGTCCTGTCAGGCATGTTTTTTCTTCATGTTAGGCTATTGTCATGATTCCTGTCTTGTGTTCCCCTTGTCTTGTGTGGACTTTGTTATTTCCTGTTCTGTGCCATGTTTTGTAGTCCTTTGTAGTTTTTCTTGTTTATTAGTCTTCCATGGTGTCTATTTAACTTGTTGTATAATATCAAGAAAGTGTAATTACCCGCCTCCTTGTTTATTGTAGATGCCTTTTTGCTACACATATTTAGCCAATGTATTGGATATAATGCCTTGCATTCAATGTTGTTATTTAATTTTGTTTGTAAAAGATGGCGTATAATGTTTTGGCATAGATGTACAGTAATTGGTTATGTATGTGGCTGTGCCAACCCATGAGAAAGAGGAGCAGAAAAGTGTGATTATGTGTGTGTGCTCAAAGACACAAACAAAAAATGCTGTAAGACTTTTAATAAGAACATAACACTGATCAAATTATAAGTGATTTTAAAATGCTTATAATTGAGGCCAGACTCAACTTACTTTACCTAACCTGTAATAAATAAATTGGTTAAAAGGTGTTAAGATCTTATGGTTACACACCATAAAACAGACTCTGAAATCACCATGGCAACACACTCCTCCTTCCTTGTTCTAAATCTCTCTTGGTTTATTCCTCTCGCTTAACCTCCAGTTTAGTCTACTTCATGTATTTGTGGACACAAGTAATCCAGGAATAATGCCACACCATCATAATCTTGTTTTCATGACTCTTGTAGTCTTTGGGATGGGACTGAGTGGGTATGTAATCTTTATTACTATTTGTTGGTTTGACTTTCTATTTGGTTTGTGAATTGACAAATAGTCACACATAGGCCTTCAGTGGTGTCCTACCTGAATTAATAACTTTTAATAGTGTAACAGCGCACGGACTCTATAATTGTTGTGACATTATGTTTTTATTTTGCACCGGCAGTTAATGGGTTAATGCGGGGAGTTCGGAAAAGGCCGAGTAGAGAGAAACGAGCGAGTGAGTTCGGCTTTTAGTGTTCCTTGCGTTCCGATTATAAATTCAGTAACGGAGCCTCCCTTGTCTTGTCTCTCAAGGGTTAAAATAGTATTAATATTTGGGGAAAAAAAGTTTCAATCATACATTTACAAGAAAAATTAAGAAAATCAAATTCACCACGGAAAGAACAGGGGCAAAAGTCAGTATTAATACAAACTCGTAGAAGCACTTGAGTCATTTTTCAGAAGTTGAGAAATATACTCTATGCACAATATTAAATTGCATTTCTTTGAATCTGTTGCAGACTGAAATATTCAAGGGTAGTCTGATAATATCATCCCAGTCATTTTCATCAATGTCACATTAGACTATAAGTTCTTACTCCATGCCTTTTGCAAGCAACAAAATCAGATTGTCTGCTTTGTGATGGCTTATCATAGAGTAAAATTGGTATATGAAGTTTTTAACTTCAGTATCCTTAAGAAAAAATCTATCCAAAAAGAAATCAGAGCTATCCAGGGTTAAACTAGCATTTATAATCTGAACGAAAATGTCTTATCTTCAAGTAAACTTAAAGAAATCCTTTTTGGGGCTATTATGCTTTACATGTAGCCCAACTCATCAAATGACATAAAACACCCTTGTGGAATAAGTCATATCCTGTATTCCCATACCAATCCAGCTTCCAAACTGAAAAAATCCATACGGTGAAAATTTGTGTTAGCTACCAGTCATCACTGAGCATGTTTGCATGCACCATTACGCTGACCCACTCACAAAAATCAGCTTATTGAAATAACCTGTTGGCCTGGTTTAGCTACATGCAAACCAATTAAGCCGACAACGTAGGTAAATCGCGTTTACAAGCCTTTATCAAACATCAGGCTATTCCCAGCAGTGACGTCAAAACGTTCCGGTCACATTGGGTGCAATAGGGGAATAATTTGCTTTTCACTCCATTCAAAGTGCATGATTGCAGAAAAAAAAAAAAATGTTTGTATTAAAATTTCATGGAACAACAAACTTTGCGTGAAAATAAATCCTAAAAGTGGTTCAGTTTGTTTAAAAATCGTATAAAGGGGTAAAAGGCTAACCAGCATGGGCCAAAAGACACACAGTATTGATTTAAATATTTAGATTAAAAAAAAAAAAATGTCTAAGTTCATACTTGTTCAAAACATATAGTAAGGTATGTACTATTTTCTGTTTATTTTGATAAAAAAATAAATAAACTTTTGTTAAATAAATATAGGCCTACTGTTAATTAAAATATGTTAATATAAAAATGTATTTTAAAAACACAGAAACAAAATTATTTTAAACAGTAAAGATTACGAAAGCATTGATGGAGATCCCATAATAATTTATTATAGATTTACAGTAGCCTAGTATCAAAAAATATTTTATTATATTAATATTATATTTTTAAATATGATTGTTTCATTATAAATAGGCTATGGGTATTATCTCTAAGGTGGACACCCAACTTAATATATTATATTACCATCTGAATTTAACCATGTCATGTTAACTAATGGAAAAGTCAGCCAGAACGTGCATGTAAACGCATTGTGGATATGATAGGCGAGCTCTGGTTGTACTTGCACTCTGAATGTTCTGATCTGTGATCAAGATTTGACAACTCTAATAATGAGTGGGTTTTCTTTTACCTGTCAGGGATTTAGTTTTTTTGGTCTAACAACATTGTTTTATTAGTGTATAGCTGTCGTGACACAGGCTGCCAGTTTGCTGGTATGCATTTTTTATTATTAAAATGGCAAAAATTGTCGATCATTGTTGTTTGTATGACAGCAAACAACAGGGAAGTATTTTTCCTTTAGCTATACATATACAACAAAGGTGAATGGAATCTGTGTTATTGGTTGGAAAACAAAACATTTTGGACATGCACAAATGGAAATATTTAGTTTTGCTGAAGGATGTGACCCTCTTAACTTGCTCAGCTTGTTCAACATGTTCAGTTCTAGACGGTTCTTTGTCAGTTTTATTCCAAATGACACACAAATAGGGTCGATAGCTACTACCTATTTGGTATCGAACCGTGTAAAAAAAAAAAAAAAAAGTTATATTTTTTACATTGAAGTAATGAATCCTTTGTTAAATGATTATGGTATTTAGAAAAATGTAGCATTGGTGCATGTTGATTTAGAGTTTGCATCATCTGAAGTCTTTGCGGGAGTTGGTGCCGTCTTTTCTAAAGGTGTTGCCCAGCAAACAGAGAACGTTTACACAACGTAACCAACCTTATAACAACGTTTTAAGAACATGGCCAAAAGGTTGCTATAACTATGTTGTGTGGTGAAGGTTGTTACAGTGTTGTCACAATTATGACATTGGACTGCCGTTCAGGGCCATTGCTTAAAGTTGTGCCTAGGGTGTCTGGACAACCACTGGACGACATATATACTCGTCACGGCCCTGAAGTGCGAAAATCATCCCTTTAAAGGGGCCCCTATTATGGATTTTTGAAAATTACCTTTCATGCAGTGTGTGTAACGTGTTAGCTCAAAGGGGAAATATAAATAATAGCTCATAACGTGTTATGATTAATTATAAATATTTGGGTCAGTTATTGGATTAACTTAATGTAGCCAAATTAATATTACAATCAATTAATCAGTTCGTCCAACAAACTCTTTTGATTATTAATTTATTCTAAGAAAAGGAAGTTTTTCATGGCCACAGACATTTTTTTATTTCTTAGTCTTTCAAAATCGTAAAATAGCCTTTGTTGCAAGCAGAGAATCAGAACCAAATACATATTGTGCACGAGTTTTATAAACTAAATCACAAACATAACTAAACAAAAACAAAGACACACATACATACAGAGGTAAAAAGGGTGAGTGGCAGAATGGAATTGGAAACAGGAAATGGAACTATGGGAAAGATCCATCTAACTATGAAAAGAACAATCAGCATTTCATTTTCAGAGCACCTCATTAAATTTGATACTTGCATGGTCCGTGAAGTACCCAATTCACCTTTGGCTAAGCCCCGCCCCCCTTAGTTACTGTTGCTACGTCCGTCAACTTCGTATGGGCTCTGGTTTGGTATCAACATGGCTTATGCTGTGACAGCTCTTCCTGCTGAAATCCTGCTGCGCATGCGCCCGCTGCAGTTCTGGCTGAAAGCGTGAGTGCCGGGCCGAGCATGGGTCTCCGGTTTTTGTCGCCTCAAGGTCGATCAGGAATGCATGTCAGTTCTGATACCATGGAGTGCGATAGACTGGTACCAGTCAGGTGTAAGCCTGGGGACTTCCTCGAGCGTGAAGGTGGTGTCTATGTATCCACTTCAGGCTGGGGAGCGTTGCTCCAGTGCAGACCGTTCTTTGGCCAGTGGTCAGAACGGGAAAGGCTCCCACACATAACTGCCTGGAAATGTTGGCAGTGGACTACTCGCTGAGGCGCTTTTGTCCCAGAATAAAAGGACATCACTTCCTGGTCCGTTCGGACAACATGTCAGTAGTGGCCTACATAAATCGCCAGGGCGGTGTCAAATCCCGAAACCTTTACGGGTTAACGGAACGCCTCCTGGTTTGGGCCCACAACCTGCGCTCGCTGAGAGCAGTGCACGTGCCAGGGCACCTGAATATCGGCCCAGACTCTCACGGAACAATGTTCCTATGGGGGAGTGGTCTCTACACCCACAGACAGTACAACTGCTGTGGAGGACATTCGGCAGAGCAAAAATAGACAATTTTTTTAGCCCAAAAATAGGCTAAAAATAGGCAAAAATTCATTGTCCGAAATTTTTCTCCAAGAGCGAGAACGCGCTGGCCCACGTCTGGCCCCGCTGCCCGCTCTATGCTTTTCCTCCTGTCTCGCTTCTACCTCAGGTATTGGAGCGAATCAGGGAAAGCGGATACTCAGTGCTACCCGTGGCTCCGTTCTGGACAAACCAAGCATTGTTTCCAGTACTGATGCAGCTGACGAGCACTGCTCCATGGCCGATACCAGTGAGGAGGGACCTCCTCTCTTAGGCCAGGGGCTCGATTTTGCATCCTCGCCCGGAGCTTTGGTCCCTACATGTGTGGGCCATCAACGGGTACCCGCTAACCTCCCAAAAGGAGTATTCGACACGATCGAGCAGGCTAGAGCCCCGTCCACTAGACAGCTCTATTCCTCTAAATGGTCTGTGTTCTCTGGCTGGTGCTCAGCCCAGGGTATATCACCCCTGCAGTGATTTAAAGAAAACGAAGTAGTATGTCTCAAAGCTCGCCTACTTTTTTGCTACACACTCAAAAGTATATCCCTTTTCTTCACAAAACAAGTACATACTTTTAGGTCGTAGTATAAGTAGGCGAATTGGGACCCAGCCAGGGAGGTTGCCGCTTGGTCATGACGCATATTTCCACCCGTGCAGCACAAAGTGTGTGTGAGTGCAGGACAAATGTTATTGAAGAAGTGAGTTTATTTCCTGACTTTATGTTATTAAGGCAAGACACGGCAGGCAAAAACATCGTTTTTTTTTCAATGGTCAATTTTGAGATTTTGGGCTATTTGTCTTCAATAACATGTCTTCTTTCAGACTTGTGGTGAAAAAAAGTCAAAAATACACATTTAGGTCTTTATTTTACTACACTTTGTCTGTTTGCGTCTGTAGATTTCTCCGAAATTCAACAAAAGTTGACGTTCTAAATCAACGCGCTGCTCCGCGATTTCTGTGTTCTTCCTTTAATCACGCACACGTCTGAAAAGCTCTATCTCTTCTGTACAATGCTGTCGGATCCAAATATGGTCATTTCCTTTTAATCAGCAACCAATCGTGAAAGTAAAATGGGCATTTAACCCTAAAAGCGAAATCTCATTGGCTGATGTCAATTTCTGACTGCGTGATTGGTTCAGATGCATCACGTGACGCGCTCTGACATTTAGATGTGTGTTTTTGACTGTTTTTCTGCTCAGTTAAAGGCCATAAATGCTGTGTTTATAAGTTTTGATGTGATTTAGGTGGTTTGTATTGTTGTTGCTAATTATTTGATAAGATATTGTGTCAATAAATAGTTGTTTCTACTAAAAAAGTATGATTTTTTACATTACAAATCTTTAAATGCCTTTTTCTCAAAATGTTTTTTTTTGTCATCCTCCAGTAGAAACATCTCAGCCTATGTAGCACCTATGTACACCAAATTTTCCAGTTATACACTTAGCAGTATTCTGAAGATATGTTTAGAGGGATTTGTTAATAAATCATTCCTGGCCTGATTTATGGGACATTTTAATCCAAAAAATATGGCGAAAATCGATTTTTTAAGGCTATGGACAGTATATTTTGATTTCCTAGGTAATGAAAGCATATATGCTGAAATCCCTCTGAACATCTTTTTTCATCTTGTGTGTAAACAAAATGAAAAAATAATTTTGCACCTGGCTTTATCATATGTTCAGATCTATCTACCGAAAATATATGCAAAATTGTGCATATTTAAAGAGATAATACCTAATTTGCATAATTAAACATACAAATTTCAAAAACTTGTAATACATTTTTTTATGAACTTGTGTAAGTAATCAACTGAGGAAGTTTCATGGTGATATCTATTATTTTTAAATTGTACCCTATTCACCTGTAGTGTCTCGCCTTAATACTGGAGGTTTATCCTGCTGAGATTATCTGCCTGCACACAAACAAGTGTATTTTCTGGTGTCCCGGCCACGGCCGATGGTGTTATGTGTGTAACTGTAATGCCCACAACTCAGTGCCCATTCGTACACACAAGCACAGCCCTACACAATACAGGGCTTGCACACATAAAATTGACTCATGTCGATTGTGCATCACATGTAGTGAACGTGCCCGCTATTCAGTGCCCACAATCACTACACACTGCATGTCCCACAGTTTCTGTAAAAACGAAACCAATGAACGGTCAGTCAGTTCTGATAAACAGTACTCTCAGTGCTATATGGTGTCCCGGCCACTGCCGATGGTGTAATGTGTGTAACTGTAATGCCCACAACCCAGTGCCCATTCTTTACACACAAGCACGAACAGGGCACAGCAGATTTAGCTTTTCCTGATCTGGTGTAATAAAAGGTGGAGGAAAAAAGGCCTGCAGAATGATAGGACCCGAAACATTAGTGGGGACCTTAGGGATGTACCCCGGCCTAGGGTGAAGAAATGCTTTCACCCTGCCCGGAGCGAAATCCAGGCACGACGGAGCAACCGTCGGAGCTTGTAGATCTCCAATTCTCTTAATAGATGAAATGGCGATGAGAAATAAAGTTTTTAGAGTGAGGAACTTCTCTGAAACCTCTTCAATAGGCTTGAAGGGAGCTAAAGCCAGGCCTTCCAATACCACGGCCAAATCCCAAGGCGGTGCTCTAGTGCGCAGTGCAGGCCTAAGCCTCAGTGTGCCACGGAGAAAACAAACAATGAGAGGATCTCTCCCCAAAGATATACCACCCGGAGGAGAGTGGTAGGCAGAAATAGCCGCCACGTACACCTTCAAGGTGGAGGGGGACAATCCATCAGAGAAAAGTTGTAGAAAATTGAGTACTGAACCAACAGGGCAGATAACAGGATTAAAATTGTGTTCTCCACACCATGTAGAGCAGGGGTCGGCAACTGGCGGCCCGCGGGCCAAAACTGGCCCGGCAGCAATATTTTCTGGCCCGCCGGATTATTTTGGAAGTCCGTTTTTTTTTTTTTTTTTTTACTATAACGGTTTACAAATAGGCCCCGTGAATCAGTGATGCGCGGGATGATCCAAAATGAGCGACGAGTGCCTGCGGTCACCTGTGGTTACGAGGTACATCCAAAAATATTTTTAATGATATTCGGGTCGCGGTCGGTCGGGTCGTTTGAAATAAAGATGCCAATTAAACCATTGTAATTTATATAGTACTAGACATAATGTTCTATGAAATACATAGGTCTACACTTTATTGAATGCGCGAGGATGACGCACGAGCTCAGTCTGCAGAGATGACCGTGGGAAATCCTTATTTACCTGAATGTTGAGCGCGTTATTAACTTTTGAATAAGAGCTGAAGCGGGACAAAATGCCCGATTTCCCAAAACGTTGAACTGAGCAATGCCATTGTGCCATTTTAATAGGCTACTTTTAAACGCATATAGCTCAGTAATGTGAGTTTTATGTATTTTCTGAGAGGGGGCGGGATTTTTGTTGGGAAATTCGGAGGAGAGACGCACACTTCGATTAGACTGGATAAACACATGCAGCATCTTAATTGTTAAGAAAATGAAACGAAATAAATGAATAAATCAAGCCTTTATTACAAAACACAGCATTCAGAAAAATGCGCACCCCTAGTTCCTACGTCTATGGCCCAATTTGCGGGCCAGGAAGCGGGTCGGGTACAATATTTTCTTTCTTTTGTTTGCGGTCCGAGTTGCGGGCGGGTTGAAAACGTCGGTCGGGTGCGGGTTGTTTATACATTGACCCGCGCATCACTGCCGTGTATCATTCGTTCAATCGTTTTTTCCCCCCAAAATTAAAACCAAAAATAAAAAAATGAAAAACTACTTGTTTTTGAGATTTGAGATTCTGAAAACGAGATCTAAATTTTTAAAGCAGGTGAACACTTTTAAGCTTTTACTTTTAAGTATTTTAAGCGGTTGCTGAATTGAACCGGAGCGGGACGGAAAAAAACAGTCCCGCGCAGACCTCTTGTGTCCCGAATAAATAATAATTTAAGAAAAGGAATAAAGTTCAAAAGTTGTACAGTCCATTGGTAATACAATACTAAATCAGATATATGTCCAACAATCGATTTAAATAGTACATGGGGTTTAATTTATCGTTAATAAGATGTATCCGCGGCATTTTCTCGTGTGCTTAAATGGTCCAGTGGTAGAACTTTCGTCAAGTGTGTAAAAGGTTCTGGGTTCTAATCTACATTTGTATAGTTTTTTTTTATTTCGTTTTTTTCTCTTCATCAAAACCGATTATGCTCATCAGTGGTTGTATATAAGTAGTAGGGACACGTTTGTGTGCATTATATTTTGTGATTTCACCGTAACGAATAGGCCTATTCCATGTAGCTGGCCCGCCATCTACTGGATAAAAAAAATATTGGCCCGCGGCCAAAGTTACTTGCCGACCCCTGATGTAGAGAATAGTTTCCATTTGAGTGCATACAGTCTTCTCGTGGAGGGAGCTCTAGACTGGAGTATAGTCTCAACGACCTCAGTGGAAAGACCCGATTCTAAGAGCTGGGCCCCCTCAGGGGCCAAGCCCAAAGTTTCCACAACTCCGGATGAGGGTGATAAATGCTGCCCCCTGCTTGGGACAGAAGGTCCCTCCATCGGAGAGCCGTCTAGAAGGGACACTAGGTCCGAGAACAAAACTCGGGCCGGCCAGTACGGGGCTACTAATAATAGATGAGCCCCTTCCCGGCGAACCCTCTCTAGAACTCCCGGAAGCAGAGATATCGGAGGAAAGGCGTACAGGTGTAGCCTCGGCCACACCTGTACCATGGCATCCAGCCCGAGTGGGGCTGGGTGCGTGAGAGAGAACCACATGTCTGATGATGCGAAAAGGTCGACTTGAGCTTGACCAAAATTCTCCCATAGGAGCTTCACCACCTCGGGGTGAAGTCTCCATTCCCCGGGCCTCAGCCCCTGCCTGGACAGGATATCTGCTCCCAAATTCATACGCCCCGGAATATAAACTGCCCTGAGAGACAGCAGTTTCCCCTGGGCCCACAGGAGGATCTGATGAGCCAGCTTGCAGAGGTGACGAGACCTCAGACCCCCCTGATGGTTGATATAAGAGACCACCGATGTGTTGTCCGTGCGGACGAGCACATGGTGACCCCTCAGGTCTGGCAGGAAGTGCTTGAGAGCCCGAAACACCGCCATCATCTCCAGCCGATTTATGTGCCAAGAGAGTAGATGGTCTTTCGCCGAGCGAGCACTCATGATCGCCCCCCATCCTGTGAGGGAAGCATCCGTCAATAGCGTTACGCGTCGACAAGAAGCCCCCAACACTGGGCCTTGGGCGAGGAACCAAGGCTTGTTCCACATGACCAAGGCACGTAGGCATCGCCGCGTGACCTTGATCGTGCGAAACGGATTTCCCCTCGAAAACCTCTTGGTCCTGAACCACCACTGCAAGGGTCTCATGTACAGAAGGCCAAAAGTGATAACGTTGGACGCAGCTGCCATGAGACCCAACAGTCTCTGAAACTGTTTCAGAGTGAGTGACCGGCCTAGTTTCACCCCTTTCACGGCTGAGAGAATCGATGAAATACATGCTGGTGACAATTGTGCCCGCATCGTTGTCGAATCCCAGATCACGCCCAGAAAAGTGGTCCTCTGTGATGGAAGGAGTACACTCTTCTTGGCGTTGAGTCTCAGCCCTAGCCGCTTTATATGGGACAGAACGACATCTCGATGCCGAACTGCCATCTGCTCTGACTGAGCTAAAATCAACCAATCGTCGATGTAATTCAACACACGGATGCCCTGGAGTCTCAGGGGAGCCAGAGCTGCATCCATGCATTTCGTGAAAGTGCGGGGTGAAAGACCTAAGCCAAACGGAAGAACCCGATACTGGATACTGGGGTGGTGATGGCGCAATGGATAAGACACATGCCTATGGTGTGAGAGACCCGGGTTCGAATCCACTGTGAGACACCAATGTGTCCCTGAGCAAGACACTTAACCCATAGTTGCTCCAGAGGCGTGCGACCTCTGACATATATAGTAATTGTAAGTCGCTTTGGATAAAAGCGTCAGCTAAATGAATAAATGTAAATGTAAATGGTTAGCTTCACCCCCGAAAGCGAACCTCAGGAACTTCCTGTTAAGAGGATGGATAGATATGTGGAAATATGCGTCCTTCAAGTCTATTGTGACAAACCAGTATTCGGACTGAATCTGTGATACTATCTGATTGAGAGTAAGCATCCTGAACTTGAGTTTCTGAACCCTCTGGGGACTAAGCCCTTTTTGGTCCGTTTTCTCTACTTTTACATTTGGGCTTATAAACCATATGTAATGGAGATGGAACACCATGTGTTTGGTATCTATGGATTCAGAAGACCCTAAGCTAACATAAGAATACATGTAATGTGTTTATAAAGGAAGTATGAGTGAAAAATGTAAAATAATCGAGAGAATTTCAAAAACGAAAATGAGATTTTTGTCATTTATTACTGAAAATCACACCTCACACAACAATACTGAACAGTTTTTGAACAAAAAAATATGTCAAACCCTTTGCTTGACAGAGATTTGTAATTGTTCAATCAAATGTGTTAAAAACAATGAAATAAGGAACTTTTTTTTACAAACAGTCCTAGGCGTAAAAAAAAAACTGTCTGCTTCGAACTAACTGAGAACTGCTTGCTCTGAAGAACAGACACACTCACAACATGGCAGATTTACTTTCCAGTAATTGTTCCAGAGTTTGTTCTGCCGTAAATCTTTTACTGCTTGCATCATAAAAGTGCTAAAACAATACAATAATAATGCTATTTAAGTTATTCTGTCTCTCTCTTATATAGATCTCTGTGTGCTCTGTAATACTTCGCTCCGTTCGCTCTCTGTATCATTCTCTGTCCACTCGATGCTGTTTGTTTGCTCATGTTGAAGGCTACAGAGTCCTCTGATTGGCTAGAATACGTCATGGTAACCTTCCTCTGATTGGGTAAAAAAAAAAATCCTGCCAGCGGCAATTTTTCCATTGGTGGAATTTGCCTAACAACATCGATTTCATTGGCCTTTTTATGCAGTGGTTTTGCGCAACAGCGAAGTGTGTATATAATACAAACGGGATATCACTGTTTTCAGCGGAATCTGAGGAAGACGGCAATAAGGACCGCACCTCTCTATCATTAATAGTTTTTAAGATAATTGCACGTTTGTAAAAGTATGCCATTTTGGCGCAACCCCCCATCCTTTTTTGGAACAATGAAGTATCGGTTGTAAAACCCCGACTCTCGTCTGCTAGGAGGAGGAACCCCCTCTATAGCCCCCTTCTTTAAAAGAGCCTGAACCTCTTGCTCCATAACCAGAGCCTGCTTGGGGTCCACCACTGTGGGAAGGACCCCTAGAATGTGGGTGGACGTGAACCAAACTGAATTCTGTAACCCTCTTCTATTGTGCGCAGGACCCAATGAGATATATTTGGCAGTAGTTTCCACGCTGCCAGAAATTCTACTAAGGGTAACAGTCCCTCGAGACTGGCCTCTGGATTTAGATGAGCAGTCACTTCGGTGCCCTGAAACGGCGAACCGGCAGGGAACAACCGACTTGACTGTTCTACGACCCTCCTCGGAGGATCGTCTGGGGACGCTGACACTTCGGTGCCCTGAAACGGATGACCGGCAGGGAACAACCGAACTGGCAGCACTGCGACTCCCCTCAGAAAGTCGCCCCCCAGAGGGCGCCGAGGAGAAACGATTTCTCGAAACCGTTCCTCCCCGGAGGGGACCACCCTCAGAAGTCTGATAGCCTTGGTGTCAGGACTTCTTCTTAGTCGAAGCACGCTTAGAGACGATGACAGTCCTCAGATCTTGCCTGCCTCTAATCGGCTTCATCTGCGACCGCCACCCAGGTCCCCCAGCGTGTGGAGGAGCCCGAGAGGCGACGCTCTGCTTTTGATGCACTCTGTGCTGTGAGGAGCTTGTAGACGGCCGAGACTGCTCCCTTTGCCCAGCAGTCTCAGGAACATTAGATCGGCGAGGAAGAAACGTTCAGGGTCATTGCTTAAGGTTGTGCCGAGGGTGTCTGGACCACTGGACTACATCATGTACTCGCCACTGCCCTGAAGCGCGAAAATCAGCCTTTTAAATTCCAACCACCTGTTGCTCATCGTGATCTCATTCATCATCGAGCAGATACGTGAATATTGCGCAGCTATCAAACAAAACCTACAACTTCAATTTAATGTGACTAATGTAGCCTCGCTCGCACTGTTTTAGTTTTTCATTTGATTTGTCCGATTTAGTCTCATTCGTTTCTTTGCTCCTCTGGATTTGTGGATGTTTCCCTGGTTACCGACCTTTATCGCCGGCTCGACTACTGTCTGTCATACAGAACCCGGTTTTGTTCATTTCACGAGTTCACACTTACATATAATTTAAAGGGGTAAAGTTTAATGCGTATTTGGCGTGCTGTCCGGAGGGAGGGCTCCGAGCTCGGAGTTCGGCCCGAACCCAGAGTACTCCCCCCGTATGTAAGTGTTTAGGACTAGAAGCGTGGAGAAGGGGTGGTGGAGGGATGCTGCAAAAACTGTCAATGAAATGAGGTGAGACTGCTGAGTGTATACCTCTTACCATTGATTGCTGAGTGCTCTCCACTTGTGTTAATTATCTGTGTTAATTATCTGAACGTTCTCTTCCTGAACCTTGTTAATAAAACATCATTAAATGTTCTGATCTGCCTTTGATTTTTATATTTTATTTATTATACTTTTTCACAAATATATGACTTTTGGAAGTGCAATTTGATGCAGTTTTAATTAAGTTGAATTAACGAAACCTTCTGTCTTTTTTACTCTTCAAAGTGTACACTTGCAGGTGTTGATTATAATTAGGCTAATTTACTGATAGCCCCATTCAATATTAATAGGACCTAAGGATAAACAATATTTAAAAAGTAGGCCTATATAATTATCTAAAATGCTAAATGGGGGATATCTATATATAGGCATATCTATCAGCATATAAAAAATGGTCAGAACGTCGTCTCTAAGTTGCTGAATGTCGCGTAACAACGTTGCTACAGCCCTGTCGCGTCTTACAATTCTACGTTGCTACAATGTTGTGAGCACGCAGACAGCAACGTTGCCGTAGCAGAAATGCAACGTGCCAGAGACGTTGCCACAACGTAAATGTGTTTGCTGGGAAGTGGTTAAGCCCATTAAAGAACCGGCATTTAATACCCAACAATACGAATCTACACACACACACACACACACACACACACACACACACACACACACACACACACACACACACACACACACACACACACACACACACACACACACACACACACACACACACACACACACACAGAATATGCAAAAAATGCCAAGTAAGAAACTCAACTCTATTTCTAAAGCGCTGTGTGAGTGTGTGTGTATGTATGCATGTATGTATGTGTAATATGTACACACACACACACACATACGTTCCCTGTATTTCTTGACCAGGTTTGCACACACTGCAGCAGGGATTTTGGTCCACTCCTCCATAAAGACCTTCTCCAGATCCTTTAGGTTTCGGGGCTGTCGCTGGGCAATACGGACTTTCAGCTCCCTCCAAAGATTTTCTTTTGGGTTCAGGTCTGGAGACTGGCAGAAATGCAACGTGCCAGAGACGTTGCCACAACGTAAATGTGTTTGCTGGGAAGTGGTTAAGCCCATTAAAGAACCGGCATTTAATCCCCAACAATACGAATCTACACACACACACACACACACACACACACACACACACACACACACACACACACACACACACAAACACACACAAACACACAGAATATGCAAAAAATGCCAAGTAAGAAACTCAACTCTATTTCTAAAGCGCTGTGTGAGTGTGTGTGGATGTATGCATGTATGTATGTGTAATATGTACACACACACACATACGTTCCCTGTATTTCTTGACCAGGTTTGCACACACTGCAGCAGGGATTTTGGTCCACTCCTCCATAAAGACCTTCTCCAGATCCTTTAGGTTTCGGGGCTGTCGCTGGGCAATACGGACTTTCAGCTCCCTCCAAAGATTTTCTATTGGGTTCAGGTCTGGAGACTGGCTAGGCCACTCTAGGACCTTGAGATGCTTCTTACAGAGCCACCCCTTAGTTGCCCTGGCTATGTGTTTCGGGTCGTTGTCATGCTGGAAGACCCAGCCACGACCCATCTTCAATGCTTTTACTGAGGGAAGGAGGTTGTTGGCCAAGATCTCGCGATACATGGCCCCATCCATCCTCCCCTCAATACGGTGCAGTCGTCCTGTCCCCTTTGCAGAAAAGCATCCCCAAAGAATGATGTTTCCAACTCCATGCTTCACGGTTGGGATGGTGTTCTTGGGGTTGTACTCATCCTTCTTCCTCCAAACACGGCGAGTTTAGACCAAAAAGCTCTATTTTTGTCTTATCAGACCACATGACCTTCTCCCATTCCTCCTCTGGATCATCCAGATGGTCATTGGCAAACTTCAGACGGGCCTGGACATGCGCTGGCTTGAGCAGGGGGACCTTGCGTGCGCTGCAGGATATTAATCCATGACGGCGTAGTGTGTTACTAATGGTTTTCTGTAAGGCTGTGGTCTCAGCTCTCTTCAGGTCATTGACCAGGTCCTGCCGTGAAGTTCTGGGCTGATCCCTCACCTTCCTCATGATCATTGATGCCCCACGAGGTGAGATTTTGCAAGGTGCTCCAGACCGAGGGAGATTGACCGTCATCTTGAACTTCTTACATTTTCTAATAATTGCGCCAACAGTTGTTGCCTTCTCACCAAGCTGCTTGCCTATTGTCAAGTAGCCCATAGGTCTTCAGCCCTGCTCCTGGAGGTCCACTGTCCTGCAGAGTTTTACTCCAACCCTAATCAAACACACCTGAACCAGCTAATCAAGCTCTTCAGGATCGCTTGAAAATCACAGACTGAAGCAGGTTTGATATAAACTCTGCAGGGCAGTGGGGCCTCCAGGAGCAGGGTTGAAAACCTCTGCTGTAGCCCATCCCAGCCTTGTGCAGGTCTACAATTTTAATCGCTGATGTCCTTACACAGCTCTCTGGTCTTGGCCATTGTGGAGGTTGTAGTGTTTGATTGAGTGTGTGGACAGGTGTCTTTTATACAGGTAACGAGTTCAAACAGGTGCAGTTAATACAGGTAATGAGTGGAGAATGGTGAAGGATCCATTTACCACTCTACAGATTGTCGGGATAATTCGGTTTCGCGTATCTACCCCGAAGTGATAAAATTCTGTTTCAAAATGTTAAGGCCAGACAAGTAGTTTAAGGCTTGGTTTGTAGGGAATTACAAACCTGCGCACATATATTCAAATGCGCATAACTATAGAATTAATTCTTAATTGCGTACGTGAGCACCATCAGCGTTTCTCACAGGTTCACGTTTAAAGTCTGTGTAGAGACAGGGCTCTCAAGTGTCACACATTGAGCGTGACAGTCACTCATTTCAGTTTTTTTGTCACGCACTCCCACCACACATTGTATTTCTCACGCGGAAAAACTATTTATAATATATTTAATGTGCCGCAGCACCCAAAATTTCTCTGGCCGCACCGCTGTCACTATGGAACCGGCAGGAAACAAGCGTGTCGCCGCGTCTCCTCTGGAGTTCTTAGTTGAGCCTGCCACTTAACAGCCAATCAAAAAAATAAGAAAGGGGCTACACAATAGCCAATCAGAAAATAGCACTATTGTATCTGGGTAAGATTTAACGTAACAACCAATGGGGAAAAAAGCATATCCTGGAATTGTTCACGTGATCTTCCGAAAGTTTCGTTCACCCACAGAGGAAAACACTGGATCTCCTCATGGTCTCCTGTTTTAATGTTGTTACAAATTCACAACTTGTTTGACACAAACAATGACAACTTGACTGCTGTTAGAGAATGTTTCCCAGACAATTACCATCAGTTTTTCATGAGTTACTGTAACTTAGCCAACAGTTTTACAGCCTGTTCACTGACAACACCTGCTCAGAACAAGTAGTCTAGGCCTAGTCATATTTTCATTATCACACGATGACTGACATATTGTTACATTATAAACATATTCTCTCCAAATAGGCTTAATAATTTTATTAGCACTAAATAAATTAAAGTGTATTGCATAGTCGATGTCACTTTTAAAATCATGTCATATTTTATAAATATATCCTGGCCATGGATGCATTAATCATTGCCCTCTGTCTTTCAAATATGTCAGGTAAAAAGCATACTTTGTATTTGGTTGAATTGTCAGTGCCATGTGTCAAATATTTTCTTCTGCATGTCTGAGCAATAATTAATAATAACCACAAAAACACTAATAATAATATTATTATTTGGGTAAATGTGTAAGCTAGATTTATGCCTATTTATTCACATCTTCATGGACACAACAATGATTTCCCTCATGTGTTTATATTTTTTCTTGTAATAATGTATGATTTGCAAAAATGAAAACAGCTGCGTCTGTTTAGATTAGAGAATAAAAGTGTATGCGCATTGTTCACACGCGACATAATGGCTAAGCAGCATGCGCCATTAAAATAGCATATGACTAACACACAACGCGCCACTGTCTTTAGACTAGCTTTTTCCTGGTCAGTGGCGGAATTGTTTTCTGAAACGGCAAAATAGCACCAGGAACACGGCAAACAATGTTTGCGCCGGAACACGCCTTGTCTTTTCGCTGCACCGCCCCTGCGAGCGCAAGGACATTCCCTAATTTACCGATGTGCATCTGTGGAGGGAAAAGTCTGCTGTGTGCAAAGTAAATTGTGCTGGGTGCAAAATAGGGCCCAATGTGATTTTCTGGATTTTTGTTTTAGATTCTGTCACTCACATTTGAAGTGTACCTATGATAAAAATTACAGACCTCTTCATGCTTTGTAAGTAGAAAAACCTGCAAAATCGGCAGTGTATCAAATACTTGTTCTCCCCACTGTATATACATCAATAAAAATTTCTGATGCATCTACAGAAGCCAATAACGAATAAAAATAAGATTATTTGTATTATTTACAAACTTTTGTTTTGTCATGTTTTCATAGCCTACAAAGACGTCACACGTTTCACTCCGCGTTGCATTTCGGGAAGGCGCCGCCATCTTGGCAGGACATGCTATCCGTTGCCATGGTTTCTTCTGCGTGCCAACACCGGGGGGTGTGTGTGTGTAGTAGAGCACACATTGAGCGCTCATTCCCAGAGACGCGTTGAACAACTGCAGTCTCTTTGAGTTTTTAATATTCACGCGATTTGATCTGTGTCCATTGCAAACACAGACGCGGTGAATTTATGAATGAAAGTGTGAAAGTTCTGTCTCAAAACGAAGTTGTTACGTTTCTCATGCTTTTTGTAGTGGGTAGGCTATACGGAAATACTTGCATTTCCTAGTGGGTATACGGCGTATACCTATCACGTAGACTACACCACTGGTGATGGTGATAATGGGTCTGATGTTGACATTTCTGGCTCTGAATAAAAATGAAAACAGCTATTAATAACAAATCCTAAACTGACGGCATACATGAAGTATATATTGCATGATTCAGATTACATAACATAACACAGACTGAAAATGACAGCTTCAGCGTAGGTTCTGCCAGGAAGACTCAATCAGCGTGCCACGTATTACTTCTCTCCTAACCAATCGTGTGCTAACACTCACAGTATAAAAGATCGGTACTTACACTCGTCTGAGTTCGCAGATGCTGACGCTGCCAAGTACCTCCATCCTCCCCAACCACCACCCAGATGGCACCTCCCCCTTCATCCTCCCCACCACCACCAGGATGGTCCCTTCCTTAACCTCCAGGGGGGGGTCGGCTGCGCCCCTGCCTTCGTCTTCAGGCAGGATATGCAGATTCCGCTACCCTCGCATTGCTCTCTAAGGACGGGGCCTACGCCAAAGAACTTTATAAATTCATGCTTGCTGGGCTGTTAATAAATATACGCTGTTATATCAATTTATCTCCCGAGTCTTTCTGGTAGAACTGCTATTAATGTGTCACTATATCTGTCTGTCTCTAGCCTATCAGTCAGTGTTGTGTAAATTTAAATGTAAGCCTAAATATAACTAATCAAATCGCACTGTCACTATATCACCAAAAATCCGCTATCTCAAAATCAAACTTCTCTCACAAAAACCCACGAGGTCAATATGCGTTGACTTCACATTTATACAGGTGTGCGATTGTGTGGTCTGTTCCCGACCATGTCAATCAAACGCTGATTCGGCGGATCACACCTGATGAAACACTTCGAGGCTTCGTTTGGCCATAGTCACGTGACATGGGTGTTTTGAATCACGCTTCGGATCAGTGTTTCGAATCATCTGCGCTTCGGGATCTCGCAAAGCTTCGGAACGAGTGTTTCGCGTCAGCCATCCCTAGTTTAAGGTAGGCCTACTATGAAAGTATCTCGGCTTTAATCGGTGTTCGTTGCCATGGTATCTTACGCTGCACGGCTAGCCTGCTCCGGGGCAGGTTAAGTTCTGGATTTGAGATCTCAGACTGAAGTTTGACCAATCAGCTGTGAGCAAAGAAACATATAGGTGACGTAACTAATTCCCAGTGTCTGTTGCAATGGCTTTACATTTTCTTCCAAATCCTGTGGACATCTCAGCGCAAATTGTTAGACGAGCACACCGTGAGAGAGTTTTTTGCCAGACAAAATCCCCTTGCCTTTCCTGATAGTTACTTGTATTTTCTGCGGAAGGAATATATTATCTTTGCAAACTTCTTGAGCCGCACATAAATAATTTAACACGTCGAATTCATACACTTACTGTAGGCTAGCACAAATGGTATTGCGTTGCATTTTTTTGCAAGTGGTAGCCTACATACTTGCACGATCGGTGATGCACAGAATCTAGGGGAAAACACGGTTTGTCGAACCATTCGCAAGGTGGTCCTGGATATGCAGGAGTACATTAATAGTTTAATAGTGTTCCCCAGACATTTATCGACCATGTCCATAAGAGAGGGGTTTTATAAAATTGCCGGTAAGATATATTGATAGGGTGACATCACGTTTTTTTTCTTTCAAAAAGCACATTTCACAAATGTACTTTACAAATTGTAATTTACAATACAGTAGCCTCCATGTTAAGAATTATTTTAAATCTTTTTTTTTTATTGTTCGGTTAATCTTATGATAGGATTCCCTACAGTCATTGGAGCAATAGACTACACACATGTTGCAATCTCCACTTCTCTAGGAGAACATGAGGCAGATTATGTTAATAGAAAATCCTTTCACATCCTTGATGTTCAGGTAGAGATTATGTGAACATTACAATTATTATTTTCTGTGAGATGAATCTTTAAATTAATAGTAAAATTAACAGATATAACAATTATCTACTTTCCGTGAGTATGTTGTGTCAGCGCTTTGAGGAAAGCTAGTTAAATTTGGTACAGAGAAAGAGAGCAAGAGAAAGTTGCATTAATAAATATTCATGCTAAAGTGTTACTTGGTTAAATAAGTTCACATACTGAGATCAGTTTAATCCAGCTGTTTGTTCTCCAATTTATTTATTTATTAAATGTGGCGCCTCCTCAGCTCACAGTCAGGCTCCTTTAGTGTGCAGTCTCTATTGGCTCCTTTAGTGTGCAGTGTACTTTAGTAAAGGGTCCTGACTGAGTCTGTTTTTACCTGAAACATAATTCCACCACACACATGATCATTACAAGTTTTCTGGAGGCTAATCAACTCACAAAAAGTTCCTTGACAAACACCTGTAATTTATTTAGGGTTAAGGTTATATAAGATTTTAAATCCTTAACTTGTTCACATTTCTTCTGAAGCCTCTTGAGGTAGAGGCTTCAGTTTCTGGGGCAGGTTGTGAAAAATCCTACAATAAAAGAGATGTGTAAGGGCCAGTCCCTGTTTTATGCCACACATTCAAATGTTTGCCTTAATAAAAAAGCCCAGTGCATTCACCTCAGCAACTGTCTCAGAACACAGACAGAGTGTCTTCATCATTTCCTCCACCCTAATAAATAAAGGTAGGCCAATATAAAGCATAACTGTTATAAAGCAGGCTATGTTTCTGGTGTTCTGTCTGCTGCACACTGACCTCTGTGTGGGAGACTGTGTGTGTGTGCTGGCTTCAACAGGGACACTGAATTTCCCTCTACTGCAGAACATATAGTCAGCCATAATTAAAAATTAAAAATAGTAATGTATCGCACACGTACCCAGTGTTACTTGCTTAGAGGAGCCAGCACCAGGGTCAGATTGTACAGCACCTGTAATCCCATCCTCCATCCATAATCTGTGGCCCTCCACCGGTTTTCTAAATTTTACTCTTTTTTCGGTTTGCCTCAAACAAGTGTTTGTGATCAAATGTTTAAAAAAATAATAAAAGGTTGTGTGAAATACTTACTTTTAATTATATTTTTTATATTTTGTCTTTATCTGCTGCTAAGAACGTTTGGAGTTGCATCTAAAAATCAATGAATATTAATCTTTATTAGTATATAAATGCACATTTTTTAGATATTATAAAAATATAGGCTATATTTCACACACACATTCATAGCCTACATATATACATAATTTTACATGAATATAGAACGTATTTGTTTAGCGTAGGCCACACATTAACGCTATCAGCAATCTTTCTCCAACAGTCTTCTCTTGCTTTGGCAGCAGAGACCGTATTGTTTCGTAATACATATTTAAAATCATTGTAATTCTGAATGATTATCTCTTGCTCCTCCGCGGAAAAAAAAAATATCGCTCTCGCTCTATCCACATCGAACGCGATTGGTTGTTCGGTGCCAACGTCACTTTGGTATGTGCACGTGCTCGTGGAATAATCATAACTTAAAGGAGAACTCCGGTCAATTTTAACATTGAGCTCAATTTTTAGTAAATTTGGAGTGCTGTCAATACAGAGAACAACGACAAAAATCGGTGTTGCCTACACCGTGTTATCCTCTTTTTAAAATGTACACCCTATTGACTTGAATGGGGCAAGTTTTAAACTTAACCAGTTCTTAGTCTTATCATCCTTGATGTGTCATTACAAGTGCCCAGCCATGTTGAGTGATTCCTTAAGAGTGAACACGAGTGAATCTGACTGCAGTAGATGTGAAAGATATGAATAAAAATGATGTTATATCAGCCAGCGCAAATACCTGTATTTAGTTCCTGTTTTCGGTAGAAGTCCCAAGTAGTCGATTGTCGAGTTCACGCGCATAGGTTTAGTTGCTATGATCACGCGCGTGAACTCGACAATCGACTACTTTGGACTTCTACCGAAAACAAGAACTAAATACAGGTATTTGCGCTGGCTGATATAACATCATTTTTATTCATATCTTTCACATCTACTGCAGTCAGATTCACTCGTGTTCACTCTTAAGGAATCACTCAACATGGCTGGGCACTTGTATGACACATCAAATATGTTAAGAGGATAAAAGCAGGTTTAAAACTTGCCCCATTCAAGTCAATAGGGTGCAAATTTTAAAAATAGGATAAAACAGTGTAGGCAACACCGATTTTTGTCGTTGTTCTCTGTATTGACAGCACTCCAAATTTACAAAAAATTGAGCTCAATGTTAAAATTGACCGGAGTTCTCCTTTAAGATCAAAGCCTGAGTTGACAGAGAAAGTTGATGAGCTGCGTCATGGTACCAATAAAGCCTGATTGCATCGGTTTGGTTTTGTCAACTCAAAACTAATCCTGTAACCCCGAGTTTGTTCAGCTACCTTCATGTTGTATAAATCTATATTATGTATTAGTTTCAAGTTTATCATTTAATTCAGTAATTCACACACTTTTCCACAATATTCAAATTTTTTGAGACATGATGTTTTATTAACAAGGTTCGGGAGGAGCACGTTCAGATAATTAACACAGATAATTAACACAAGTGGAGAGCACTCAGCAATCAATGGTAAGAGGTATATATACTCATAGACATGTATAGAAAGGCTAGATAGCTTACCGGCGCTGAGAGCCAATGGGACCCGACGACGTCACACGGCGGCCGTCTTAGGACAGGACCGCTCGTCCAGTTATAACATTAAAGTCTATTGTGCATGTAGTGCTGAAATAACTATATTTTGCTCAATTTTCAACCGATTTTCAAACGGCTTGGTGTGTCATAAACGTCAGGGATGCGGCTATTTAACTGCATACTTGTGAAAAATTATAGCCACGGAGTTTATTAAGAAAATAGTATATTAAGTAGGCTAGACAGGTAAAGTACTAGGTATTCAGCAAGTTACGAGCATTTTAGTTGGCGTATGTCACTCACCTTCCGTCCACAGCAGCAGGGAGCAGCAGCTCCTGACCTAAGATGGCCGCCAAGTGACGACACAGCTGACTCCGCCTTGAGCCATCTAGCCTTTCTATACATGTCTATGTATATACTCAGCAGTCTCACCTCATTCCATTGACAGTTTTGCAGCATCCCTCCACCACCCCTTCTACACGCTTCTAGTCCTAAACACTTACATACGGGGGGAGTACTCTGGGTTCGGGCCGAACTCTGAGCTCGGAGCCCCTCCCTCCGGACAGCACGCCAAATACGCATTAAATCTTACCCCTTCAAATTATATGTAAGTGTGAACTCGTGAACTACCTGTATCGAATGCATAAGTGAAATTGGTTGTCTACGTATTTAGTTTGGTCATACCTTGACTATTTGGGGTCGAGAAATCCTATAAATAGGTGATAGGATGCCTGGCACCAGCTGTTGTGCCTCCTCTGTCCAGAAGGCAAAGCGCTGCCCGAAGTTCTGCCCATGCCTATTCAAAAGTATGGTACTTTTAATGTAGCATAATTGTAAAGCAGTAAACCAATGTTTTACTGCTTGAAATGTGTACCTTGCGATCGAGAATTTCTCCAGAATCTGGAGACACCACCACTTCCGAATAGATGGTATGTCAGTCAGTAATACACATGTAATATTGGAGTCTTGAATTGTTTGTTTTTTAACATTCTTAGATACATCCATTCCATGATTTAAAACTTACATCCAAAAATTGAAACATGGCACCAGTACAGATGCAGAGGGCATACTGTTAAAGAGAAAAATAATGATTACGGAGATTTAGGACAAACAGGAAAAATTGAGTAGAAATTGTATAAGTTTACCATAAGCATGAATATCCCACAGCTCTGTCCATCTGACTGAACTGGAAATGGCTGAAAAGTAATTTACAGTTACTCAGATGTGATGTAGACGACCCATACATATATAGTGTCCGCTGAGCAAAATGAAATGCCAAAATTACATAGTAAGCAAAGTTACATCAAAATCTTTGCCCGTCTTCTCCACCCACGGTCCATTAGTCACTGCTCCTGCAAGTTGTCTGGAAAAAAAATATGCAAAACTGAATCCATAGAACAAGGTTTTTTCCTCAAACCCAAAGCCAGAGAACAAGGCTTTTACTCAAACCAGAAGGCAGAGAATAAGGCTTTTACTCAAACCTGAAGCCAGAGAACAAGGCTTTTACTCAAACCTGAAGCCAGAGAACAAAGCTTTTACTCAAACCTGAAGCCAGAGAACAAAGCTTTTACTCAAACCAGAAGCCAGAGAACAAGGTTTTTACTCAAACCTGAAGCCAGAGAACAAAGCTTTTACTCAAACCAGAAGCCAGAGAACAAGGTTTTTACTCAAACCAGAAGCCAGAGAACAAGGCTTTTACTCAAACCTGAAGCCAGAGAACAAGGCTTTTACTCAAACCTGAAGCCAGAGAACAAAGCTTTTACTCAAACCAGAAGCCAGAGAACAAGGTTTTTACTCAAACCAGAAGCCAGAGAACAAGGCTTTTCCTCAAACCTGAAGCCAGAGAACAAGGCTTTTACTCAAACCTGAAGCCAGAGAACAAAGCTTTTACTCAAACCTGAAGCCAGAGAACAAGGCTTTTACTCAAACCAGAAGCCAGAGAACAAGGCTTTTCCTCAAACCTAAAGCCAGAGAACAAGGCTTTTACTCAAACCAGAAGCCAGAGAACAAGGCTTTTACTCAAACCTGAAGCCAGAGAACAAGGCTTTTACTCAAACCTGAAGCCAGAGAACAAGGCTTTTACTCAAACCTGAAGCCAGAGAACAAAGCTTTTACTCAAACCAGAAGCCAGAGAACAAGGCTTTTACTCAAACCAGAAGCCAGAGAACAAGGCTTTTACTCAAACCTGAAGCCAGAGAACAAGGCTTTTACTCAAACCTGAAGCCAGAGAACAAGGCTTTTACTCAAACCTGAAGCCAGAGAACAAGGCTTTTACTCAAACCTGAAGCCAGACAACAAGGCTTTTACTCAAACCTGAAGCCAGAGAACAAGGCTTTTACTCAAACCTGAAGCCAGACAACAAGGCTTTTACTCAAACCTGAAGCCGGAGAACAAGGCTTTTACTCAAACCTAAAGCCAGAGAACAAGGCTTTTACTCAAACCTAAAGCCAGAGAACAAGGCTTTTAATCAAACCTAAAGCCAGAGAACAAGGCTTTGCCTGAACAGGATATCAGTCCATTTCACTCAGTTTGATCTGTATTTGTTAAGGCTGTTACACAGTGTCATCAGGTTGAAGATTTTCAGAGTGCTGTTCAGGCTTAACAGGATGAAAATGTTTTTTTTGTAGAAAACACCCCCTATTATGTATTAACTTTAATTCCCATAGTAACATGTAACTACATGCACTGTTCTCTGTGTCAACCTTAATCGGTCACAGGTCAAACCTTGCTAATGTCCTCTGCTTATGCGTTTCAAACCTAAATATGGTTCGGTATTTCTCATCTCCAAACCCATTTGGACATAACGAGTCCAGAAACATAGCCTTCTTCTTAGCAACTAATAACACCTGTGAAGAACATACCCTATTTATGTCAGCTATAGGGGCATCAACTGGTTTAAAAATAGAGAAAAAACTAAAAAACAATGTAACTGTAAACAAAGAATGTAGTGGTTTGCTGTTTGTGACCCCCTAGACCATGCTGGCAAAATTATGATATCTTTAGATTCCACATTGTCCTATGAAAAAAAAAATATGTTCAGATCTTCTTGGACATATCTTCACTTCACGAGTTCACACTTACAAATGATCAGAGAGTAAATGGTTATGCGTATTTGGCGTGCTGTCCGGGGGAGGGCTCCGAGCTCGGAAATTGGGCCCGAACCCAGAGTACTCCCCCGTCTCTGGTTAGGAAGATAGCCATGCAAGTGTGAGGAGATAGGGTGGTGGAGGGATGCTGAAAACTGTCGAGGAATAAGGGTGAGTTGACTGTGAATATTTATAGGTTTTACTCATGCTGATACCCATCCAGAACAACAATTTATTGGACGTGTTCTGTCCAGCACATAGGTCAGCTAGAAATAAAAAAATATCCCTGTTAGGAATGAGCAATCATGCATTTATTATTTAAAGCACACCAACAAGCTGTGCATGTGAACTATCCAGTTTAGTTTGGCACTCACCACTTGTTCTTGCTGAGGACACAACCTCTTGGACCACAGTGGACTTTTATTGACATACTGGTGGTCCACCAGTCCAATGTCTTCTGCATCGTTTTGGCTGCCCTCAGATTCATGGCTATGATCTACACAACAGGAAAGTAAATACTAAGTGTCATTGTCAAGTGTCATGTTTATATTTGCTATGTCACCAAGTAGGATTATTACAATACCTTGTGGCCGAAAGTAGGGCCTTAGCTGCGCAACATTAACTTTCTGGATTTTCCCTAACATAGCCACACTTGCCACACCCTTCTCTGTCAGGGATGTGAGGGTGAATGGCCCTTGGTGGAGATTCTGTAAACAATTTCCCTTTTTCACCTTCTTTTTGGGCTCCCCAATTAGGACCTCGTCCCCTGCTTTAACTGAGCACTGCCGAACCCCTTTCCCTTTCTTTGCCTCAAAAGCCTTTTTTTGTTTCCCTTGTGCCTTTTCAATGTTTTTCCGTACCTTCAATATAAGAATTGAAGGTTGAAGGTTGGATGTCCACCTGCAGGCCATCATGGTGCTGATTAACATATTTTCTGAGAGTCCTCTTTACATTTTGATTGGTTCTCTCATCCTTAAACATAGAAAGGAATTACTACATGCACGTTAGTATACATTGGCTAAAGTTGACTTTACTGTTTTGCGGGATGTCATGATGGCACACTTACTTGGCCGTTTGACTGGGGATATATGCACTTGTGATGGCATGCTTGATGTTCAGCGCCGCAAATATGTGTGCATTAAAGGGATAGTTCACCCAAAAATGAAATTTCTGTCATAATTTACTCACCCTCAAGTTGTTTCAAACCTGTATGAGTTTCTATCTTCTGTTGAACACAAAAGAAGATATTTTGAAGAATGTTGGTGACCAGACAGTTGATGGACCCCATTGACTTCCATAGTATCTTTTTTTTCCTACTATGGAAGTCAATGGGGTCCATCAACTGTCTGGTCACCAACATTCTTCAAAATATCTTCTTTTGTGTTCAACAGAAGAAAGAAACTCATACAGGTTTGAAACAACTTGAGGCTGAGTAAATTATGACTTTGAATTTTCATTTTTGGGTGAACTATCTCTTTAAGCTGTACATAATTCAGACACACATGGTTATTTTCAACATTTATTGGTCTCAGAAATGACCAATGACCGCTTAAAACAGCGTGAATTGTATGTCCTGTGTGAAGGGGGTGAAGGGAGAGGGTAATAAGTAGGGATGGGCAAGAGCGATCAAGTACTCGAGTAGTCGTGACAGCGACGATCGATCATGAAAACAATGATTGCCCTGACTTAAAAAAAATATAGTATTATTTTTTTTCTGATTGGTTATTGCGGCATTTGGGCCGGTTCCTGAGGTCTGATTGGTTACCGTTAGAGAGCACGCCTTCCAGACCGGCGAAATAAAATGAAACTGGATTTGAAAATGCACACTGCAGTGATGCCTGGAAATCATTTGATCATGAAATACAGTTAAGTGCAAGATGTGCAGCGCCAATCTATATTACATAATATTATACTGAGAACAAGATTGTAATAGAATTTTGTAAATTCTTTGAGCTTTAGTTTTTCAGCGCTGTTAAAGGAAGCTCGCTCACGTTACACATCAGACTCGCACGGTCAAGTTCATGTGCACATTCGCGTCCTTTTGTGCAGATGTAAGTTGCAAGATTACTTTTATGTTGTCTACATCTGATTAATCACAAATACACGACGTGTTTAATTTAGTTTAATAACCAGCTAGCAAAAAACTACAGTTTACTGACCGTACATTCACTCTTCAGTCTCAGCTCCATTGCAAGATGGAAGATGGTTGTTTCTAGTTATGGCTTTGAAAACACGCAGTGATGACTGTAATCACTTTCTATCATGCAAAATAAAAGTGCAAGATGTGCAGCGCCAATATACACAAGATATTCAGCATTATAATGAGAACAGGATTGTGATAGAATGTTGTAAATACTCTGTGCTTTAGTTGCTCATGTATCAGCGCACTGTAACTGTACGTTCACACCGCCGCCGGCGAGAGCGGCAAAATTCGCTCTCGCCGCCCTGCCATCGACGCCGTGAGATTCGGGGACTCTCTGGCGCTCTGACGTAGATTTTAGAATGCGTGATTTTTTTTAAACTTTATTTAAAGGAGCCGCAAAGCAAATAAGAACTGAACATAAATCAGTATCATATTTTGTGCATACTGGCCACACGTAGGGTAAAAGTTAACCTATTAAAATCTTTTAAATGTGAAAGTAACAAAACACCATCAATTTCAGACACCTTTTTCCATTCGTCGCTCTTTTTATTAATATCCCTGTATGTAAACAGGGACACGTCGTACAATAACGGGAAACCCGCAACAGAAATAATGAACTTTTCCTCCATTTTGCTTAGGAACTAATGTGGTCGGAACCAAAGTTTACAGGATTGTGTTCTCTGGTATCCTCTCAGGCGGAGCACTTCTACATTCCGATTGGTTGCCGCTGGTTGCCGCCGAACCGCGTCATAGCTTATTACCATAAAGTTGACTTGATTTCAACTCTTCTCGCCGCTCTCGCTGTCCAAGACGCGCCGCGCCGCTCTCGCCGGAGCTCGCCGCCGGCTCTCATTGAAAATGAATGGCTTCCGGCCACTTTGACGCTCTCGCCGCCTGCGGTGTGAACGTACAGTTAAGGGAATAGCGCATCCAAAATGTATCAAACCACTGACTCTAAAAAACTAGTTCACATGCACATTTGCGTCCTTTTGTTCATTCAAGTTGTAATGTTACGTTTATGTTATGCATCTAGGATATCTCTCATAGGTTGTCGTAGTGCTTCAGTTTACTAGAGATCATTTACTCTTTAGCTTTATCTCAAGCAACTATTTCCTTTTAGATGTTTCTTTTTCGAAAACATTGATGCATCAGTGTTATTTTTTCTAGTCATACGTTCACGCTTACTAGTTTTTGAGACCTGTTGATGATCGAAATGAGAAAATGACAAAAATGCCCATCCCTGGTAATAAGGACACATACCTCGTTAACAAATGCACGGCCCCTGTCAGTGATTTTCCGGACCATACCAAATGTGTACAGCTTTGACACAAGTGTCTCAGCCACCTCAGTGCTGGAGGCAAACTTCAAAGGCTCAGCGATAACCCACTTGGTTATACAACAGACAACAGGTCTGTACAGGTCTGTCACTGTGAGGACGTATTGATGGTCTTTCATGGTTTTTTTCAGTGGACCAATGCGGTCCATACCGACCACCTCCCACGGCTCTTTCACCTGTAGAGATATGTAATATTACCACATCACCTAACTTGTTGCTTCAAGTGGTACACCAAGGTAAGCTCTACCTTAATAGGGTGAAGGGCAGGAGACAGTCTTTATGGGGTCGTTCTTTTGGCATCTGTGACAGCTTTTGACCTGATGGATACATTTATTATTTAGACCAAATAATTATCTTAAGTCAAATAAAGCCACTAAATCAATTCATTGCCTGAGAGCCATAGTGTTAAATTCCATGAAAGTTCCCAAAAAGTACCCAATCTGCCACATCTGCCTTTATGTTATCCCAGTAGTACCCCACAACAACCCTGTCCATGGTTCCCTGTGCCAGGGTTGTTGTGGCACTCCTCGAGGACAGCCCGCCTCTGCTCATCAGACAGCACAACCAGCCTCATGAATTGTGCACTGGGGCCAGTGTAGAATAATTTACTTTCTGTGATAGACAAACAATGTTTGTTACGTAATGATTTTGCTGCTTTGTTTGGTATTACAATACAGCTCTTATGTGCATATGTGTCTTTGTTCAGGGATGCAAACACGTGTGGTGAAAAATGTTGGGGGTTACTATGTCTGACTAGATGGAACGTTACGGACTAAAACAATGCTAATATTATTTTAAATACCCACACTACCTCTTATAACAAAATTTGCAGCCATTCGTGAGACCTTCTTTTTCACCACCGCATCCACCAACCCGTCAACCAAATATTGCCTAACGGCAGCGTAAAGAACAAACTTCTAATTTCTTCCACTGAACTCCATTTTCTTTCGCTGTGAGTGAATGAAAGTTTCGCAGTACAAATATGCGCATGCGTGGAACACATCTTGCAGTGTCGTAAATCGTCGCAAAACAGAATTATCATTTGCGCATGCGCGTTTTCTACTGCGTCTACTACGCATGCGTGAAATGGATCGTGCAGGTGGAACGGATCGTGTACCGACAAGCACGCTTAAAACAAAGAGTCATAAATCCTACCAACAGAGGAAACTCCCATTTGGAAATTCCCCCTTTCTTATTGGTTGAGCCAACCCCGTACGTTCAGGGTGCCGTGCTGTCCTGCGTGGCCTCAGCAGGCCCCAGGACAGCAGGCTTTGACTCACAACCAGCCATGTGCTTATTCTGGAGAGAGAGGACTCTCTCAACCACAACAGAACCAAGGACAACCTCAGGAGTTTTGGACAACGTCTTCTTTCAATGCAGAAGAAGTCCATCGCAACTCCCACCATTTGCTCTGTGTGTCCTCTCCGGCCCAGGGCCGGCAGGCCACAATTCGCACTCCAGCCATGAGAACAGAGTCGAACTAACCATGCAAGTTCATCATATCTTCTTCATCCAACGGAGAAGAAAACAATTGCCTCTTCAACATTTGACACTCACAGAACCAGTAACAACTTCAAGAATTGTGTCCACGCCACAGACTATGCAAGTATCAATTTAATGAGGTGCTCTGAAAATTATAAGCAATTGGTTTTTTTCATAGTTAAATGGATATTTTCCATAGTTTAATTTCCTGCTTGCATTTCTATTCTGTCACTTTAACCATCTACCCATGTATGTGTAATTGTTTGTATATCTTAGTAATGTGTTTGTGAATTAGTTAATAAAACTTGAGCACAATATGTATTTGGTTCTGATTCTCTGCTTGCATATAAAGTTTACTTTATGATTTAGATTTTGACTACAGGCTCTTAGTACTGTACAGTAAGAAAGACATTTCCCCTCCCCGGAAATGAATATTTCTTAGATTTAATTAAGAATTAATGCTGAGTGTTCATGGGACAAACAGGTGGGTTGATTGTAATGTTAATTTTACTACATTAAGTTAATTATTTTAACTGATCCAAATATTCATAATCAATTATAACCAGTTATTATTGATTATTAATATTTCATAGAGCTACATAATACAACAAAGTTTGTTTCTAAAAGAAAATTGCATCATCGTCCACCTAAAATGGATATTTCACCGATTAGCATTAAGCTTTGTATCAGCAGAAACCCGGTAGTATTTTCGAATGACCATGCTTCCCTGCCTCATGTCCTCCTGAGATGAGAGATTTATGTATTTTTTGTCTGGAAAAAATCCTCCAATGACGCAAAAATCGTAATTTTGCGTCCTCAGAGGCTTTCCTGGCCAGAAGCTAAAAAACTACAGTCAGTAGTAGGAGCTAGTTCCCCATTTTTTCAACCCGCCGATAGTGGGTGGGATGTCACTCACAGAATGTACAAATAGTGTCAGCCATCTTTTTTTTAAGCTAACCTAACAGGCTCTTGCTCTGTGGAGAAAGCTGAGTAGTAGGGGTGACCATACGTCCTCTTTTTCTAGTACATGTCTGCCTGGGACTGCCCGGGCTCTTCCTCCCGACCGCCAAGCAGGTCTCGCTCCTCTGTTGCAGCAGCTTCTCCGGCCGTATCCCGCTCCCCCACCATCCGCAACTGCTCCCCGCTGCACTGCGGCCCCCACGAGCATCAGACCCACACACCAGACCTCGAGATCGCCCAAAATGTTCGAGACTCAGCTCCTGCCTTCCATAGTCGCCATTCAGTATGCCTACATTATTACATTATTTGACACTGACACGTACGTGCAAGCTTTGCAGGTCATGCATTCTGCTTCACACTAGGGCTGTCACTTTTTATTCGATATTCGAATATGCATTCGAACATGACGTGAAATAACCGTAATCGAACTTCAAATAAACTATTCGGTTTTTAAAGTGCCATGTCTAGCGCATTTTTTACAGTCTATGATAAGACCGTTTGCTTTTTATTTTAAAAAAACGTGTTTTTTTGAAAGGGTGTTATTTTGAAAGGGTGTTACAGGCTGCTATGTTATAGTCAGATATGACGGCGCGCTGCAACGCGCATCACCGCAGATGATCTATTCATCAAGCGCCAAGCCAATGTGCAAACTATCGCAAATCAAAGTGAAAGTAAGTCGCAGACGCTTTAACACACAATAATAATAATCTTCATTAAAAGTAAAGAAACGAAATGATCTTACCAGGGCTGCCGCTCTCTCTTATTGCAGTCTTTGATGTTAGCTGATGATCAATAAAATGCAGCTCATATGTTGCTTTCGGTGACATTAAATCCATTAAATCTGCATATAGCGCGGGAATTGAAGATCGGATTTATATCCGGTTTAAACCACATTTAGGCCTATGTGACCAGGTGTAAATGGAATCGTTTTGATAGCTATCCGATCTGAGAAAACGCATGAAGTGGCCAGGTTTAAACAGCCCCAGAAACGCAGCAGACGGCCAGAGCATCGCCAGGCGTCCAACATCGTATGACTGCATACTTTCCTGCACAACCGGTCGGCACCGTGCAGATGCACATGTAAAGGCAAGGTTTATTTGCAGATATGAGTCCTATAAGTGTAATTTTGGGAGTCCTGTTTATGACTGTCAAACTGTTAGTAAAGTTTCGATTGACTGTTTGTTTGTTTTTTTTGCACGCGCGCACGCGCGCGCGGGGGGGGGGGGGGGGGGGGGGGGAAGGGGAATAGATATTCGAATATATTCGAATACATAGGCTGGTATTTGATATCCGTTCGAATTTGATTTTTCTCAAAAGTGACAGCCCTACTTCACACGGATCCCGACCAAGACAAAAACACAGGAATTTTCTTAGCAATGCTAAATCGCGCATCAACTGATCACACCTTTTTGACACAAACAAAAAGTGTGCATGTAAACATAATGAATAGCGACCGCAGAAACCAAAAGCCCAATCCCAGACATCCCGAAATCGACGCTTGTGGCCACCCGCACAAGCCGCAACACAGCGAGGAGCAGCCGCGGACGATGGAGGAACCACTGCAGCAGAGGAGCGAGACCCGCCCGGCGGTCAGGAGGAAGAGCCCGGCCAGACTCGTCACATAGATTTACGATAAAACGGCGTCTTTTCAGTTTCGAGTCAACTAGTAACCTATTTGTATCAATACTCTGTAACTGATAGGTGTGGCCTCGTAGGGCAGCGATGCAAGTGCATTCTGGGAGTTGTTGTCTTTCATCCACATGAGCCAAAAATACATTTTCTGCCTTTTCTCAGTCTCGAAGGCACCAACTTCTAAAATAATTTCACATTTCTACTACATACATGACCCAATTTAAATACACATTCATCTTTCCAGCGGTGAAGTATGCCTTTAATTTACAACCATATACATTATTTTTGTGATTTAAATAACATGATAATTGGGGTTATTTTTGTTTCTGCATTGCTCACAGGACAATGGTGTGCTAAATATTATCCTTACTAAGGTGTGGATGTTTTCATCCGTACAATAAAGAAATAAGGTTCAGTGCTTCGCACACCCATGAATGAAAATGTGTTGAATGTATTTTGAATTGAAATATTCACAGCTTTAATATACAACCATGTTGAATTTCAGCCCATAAAAATGCAAGGCCTAAAAATACAATGCATTAAAGTGCAAGCATGGTTAATGCAGTACATTTTTTTTTCAAGTAGCGCAATTCAACAGGCTTTTTCATTTCAAAAACATTTGTCATTATTTTACTTCCATAAGTAATGATGACACAACAGTAGCTCCTGAAAATTCACACCAGTCTTTCTGTTGGTCCCCTGGGCATTTATAGGGACAGATTCAACCCTTATAAACTTTTCTATACAATAATGTATGTTTACTACAGTATAGATCACTGCAAAACCTAATCAAACTACTGTGACAGTATTTTGTGTATCTGTAAATCGGATAATTCAGTTGAGAAAATATATGATCTGCTTCACTTTATCATTCATGTTATTGTGTTTCCTCACAGACTTATTTATTTGGTCTACACCTCCACCTCACACAGGTAAGTGTTTTTCAACTGTGTGTGATAACTACACCCATCAAAACATTGTGAGCAAATACCTCTAAAAGCCTACTGGTACTTCTAGAAATTAACGGAATAGCCTACTCTGCTTCACATTGGTTACATTACTCATTAATCCTAGTTATTGAATTAATTTCTATAAATCAGCCTGCACCAAGCAGTTCATACACCATTCATAACATAATAAAACGATCACTGACACGGATCATTGTTTGTGAGGTATTTATTGAGTGTCAACGTATAGCCTATTTCAACTTTAAACCACGCCCCACACCCCCCTTGCCACATATCCCCACTGCCCAATGCAGGCCTGCAGCCTCCCTCCTCCCATTTCTGGAGAGAAAGTCAGCCACCACCATCACCGCCCCCGGCCTGTGGACCACCTGGAACTTAAAGGGCTGTAATGCCAGATACCAACGGGTGATCCACGCGTTAGTATCCTTCATGCGGTGGAGCCACTGGAGCGGCACGTGGTCCTAACAGATGGTGAATTTCCATCCCAGGAGATAATATCGGAGGTTGAGGACGGCCCACCTGATGGCTAAACACTCCTTTTCAATGGAAGGCACCAGCCGCTCCTCTCCCTCTATCTCCTGAGACATGACCGCTCCAAGCCCCCTGTCCGATCCGTCAGTCTGCAACAAGAACGGGAGAGAAAAGTCAGGAGAATGTAAGAGCGGCCCACCACATAGAGCAGCTTTTACCTGAGTGAAAGTCTGCTGACACTGCTCCGTCCACTGGACCGGATCTTGTACTTCCTTTTTAGCGAGATCACTCAGCGAGGTCCAAATAATTAGGCACAAATCCTGCCAGCCCCAGGAACTGTCTCACCTCCTTTTTGGTCTTGGGTCTCGGACAAGTTGCAACTGCTGCAGTCTTATCAATTTGGGGACGCACTTGCCCGTGACCCAAGTGGAAACCCAGATACCTGACCTCCACACGCCCAACCGCACACTTCTTTGGGTTGGCCGTCAGCACAGCCAGTCTCAGCGCTCTCAGGACAGCGCGCACATGCTCCATATGACACTGCCAGTCATTACAATAAATGACAATGTCATCTAGGTAGGCAGCTGCATATGCAACATGCGGCCGGAGAATTCAGTCCATGAGGCGCTGAAACCTGGCTGGAGCCCCGAACAACCCGAAAGGAAGCGTAACGAATAGGTGTAATCCAAACGGCGTTGTAAAGGCTGTTTTTTCTTTGGATAGTTGCGATAAGGGTATCTGCCAGTAACTTTTAATAAAATCCAGTGTAGAATAAAAACGAGCGGTGCCTAGCCGATGAAGCAGTTCAACAATCTACGTCATTGGATACATGTCGAACTTTGATACAGCATTAACTTTGCGGTAATCCTCACAGAAACGAACAGAGCCGTTGGTTTTAGGCACTAAAACTATCGGCTGGCCCAATCACTGTTGGATTCTTCTATTATTCCCATCTCGAGCATCGCCTCTATTTCAGTCTGAACCACGTTTTATTTGTGTTCTGGTAACCTATTCGGCTGGCTGCGCACCACCACGCCCGGCTCGGTCTCAATATGGTGCTGAATGAGATTTGTCAGCAAATTCTGCTTGCAACCTGGCTACATCAGTGATCTGGGACGGTGACAGATGATCTCCTCCCGGAGCCAGAGCGAGAGATTGATTTTTCGTATTCACTTCTGGCCCGAGATCATCTTCCGCACTAATTGCCGTTGCCAGCATCACTGACTCCGCCTCACACCATTGTTTAAGGAGGTTGTGGTGGTAAATTTGACGTGCCCCGTTCCTATCCATTCGAACTACCTCTTAATTGAGATCCCCAACTCGCTGTGTGACCTCAAAGGGCCCTTGCCACTTCGCAAGTAATTTGGAACTCGATGTAGGGAGCAATACAAGGACTTTATCTCCAGAAAATTCTCTCAGTTTGGTTCCCCTGTTGTATAGCCGGGTCTGTCTGTCCTGAGCCTGTAACAATTTCTAGCTGGAGAGCCGCCCCAATGTGTGGAGTTGACCCAGACCCAGGACATACTGAATTTAATTTCGACTAGCACCCCGCGGGGCTGACGTCCATAAAGTAGCTCGGAGGGGGAAAACCCTGTGGAGGCTTGTGGGTCCTTGCGCACAGCAAACAAGAGGGGTTCTATCAACTTATCCCAATTTTTGCCATCTTTGTGAACGAACTTACGAATCATGGTCTTTAACATGCGATTAAATCATCCTACCAGGCCATCTGTTTGTGGATAATGGCAATATCAATAACTGAAACGAGACACAGGTGTTTGTCATTTGCACTTGACCCACTTACTTACTTTGCTCGTTTCCTTTCTCTCTCTCCCGTCACAGACCTCACTGAACCACGCCCCCTTGCCACGCTTGCCATTTTTTTCCTTCCCAATAAACACTTTCCCCCCCCTTTTTTAACTTTTTGTTAGGCTACTTGTCGTTTTTTCTTATTCCCGGTAAACTGATAAATGGCATCATCTGGTTAGTCTTTAAAGAATAACGCCTATAAAGAGCCTCTATAGCACCGTTCGTCAGGGAATAGTGTGGAAATACTATTACGGAATTCAGCCATTCATCCTAATGAGAGACCAGTTGCATTTCAGCCTCATAGTAAGACAAAAAAACTAAACAAAAAATAATAATAATGTAAGAGTAATGCCTTATTCCTGAATTATAGGGTAATGTATTGTGACCAGTATTTCAGCATTTTAACCTTATATCTGTTTCAGATATAAAGAGCAAAGATTCTGCCTTAAGTAAGTACTGCTCACTGAAACACATGTTCAAATCATACACTTACACATACAAAAGCGCATTCAAAAGCATATATACATTTATATACACATGGCCTACACTATAGTGCGAGTTCAAACTTACTGTCAGCATGCAAGTGACTAAAAAAAATCCTTATTTTATACTTATGTATTTTATCTCTGCTTCTCTCCTGTTTTTTGGACACTTTTGCTTGATTACTCTAATGACCAGTAAGGTATTACAGTAATCTAACCTTGGGGGTCATGAATGCATGAATTAACATTTCTACATTTGACACTGAGAGTATAGAGATATTTTTAAGATGGTAAAATGCAGTTTTACTAATTCTAGCGCTGTGTTTTGTCAGGCCTCAAAAAATCTGGAGCTCAGTATCATCAGCATAACAGTGAAAATGAACTCCATGATATCGGTAGGAAACTTTTTCCTTCATCGAAGCAGAGACCAGGAGACGTTGGGATCCTGTTCAAACAGAAGTTATTCTTTATTGAGGACAGTCCAACAGTCTAAAAACTAAAGGAACTTTTACATTGTAGTTTATACCGTATATACCCGAATATAAGAGAGGTTTTTGTTCTAAAAATAGGCTGAAAAAATGGGGGGTCATCTTATATTCGCGATATAGATAAAATCACGGGGGGAAAGGGAGAAAGAACAAATTAATATGAAATAGTGACTAAAACGCGACCCATTAATACAAAACCAGCTTTCCCTTTCAAGATGTTAATCTGCACAAAAATCCTGATAATCGAGCCGTCGTCTGATGAAATCAAATACACATAAGATAAAGACAATATCTGTGCTGTGATTTCGGCTATACTTGCATGTAAAATTAGAGAAGCAACATATATATGTGTTTAACTGAATTAAAACGCTGCTCCTCTCTGCCTTACGAGAGAGAGAGAGAGAGGAGAGAGAGAGAGAGAGAGAGAGAGAGAGAGAGAGAGAGAGAGAGAGAGAGAGAGAGGAGAGAGAGAGAGAGAGAGAGAGAGAGCGAGACGCAGAGCGAGAGAGAGAGAGAAAGGTGCGCGCGGGTGCATGAAAAGAGAGAATGAATTATCAGTGCAATTTTCTAATAAAATTATTTTCTGTTGAAAACCAGATTTTTTCCACAAAAATAAGTGGAAATGTGGGGGTCGTCTTATATTCAGGGTCATCTTATTCGGGTATACGGGTACTTTTCAAAGAGGGGAGAGATTACATAGAGGAGGAGACCCTGAACAAAGCATGTAAATGAAAAAGGAAAAAACTTTCCGCGGCTCTAATCTCATCAGCATAACAGTGTAAATTAAATGCATTTCTAATCCAATCAGTCTACTAGTCAACGACTGGGCCAGGGGCTCCAAGAGCCATTAAAAGACAAAGGGTGGGAGTCTCAGTAATCTGACTCATTTAACTTACAATCGAGAGAACAGGACTGGCAGGAATCTCTTGCTGGAAACTCTTTTTAACAGCTGATATAATCATCCTCAAATGCTAAATTCAGTCTACTTAACTTTCTCAGTTTCTATTCGATTGTATTGGAATCTAAATTAAACATTTAATAAATTTGTAATACTACAAATCTCCAAAAGGTTTTAGAACTAAGCCTTGCAGTACTCCATACCAAACTTGTAATGGTCTTGTCTCCAGAGCGCTGGATGGAACAGCAGTAACTAGGCGTTCTTCCGGGTGGCAAAAGCCGAAGTGTTCTTATGGCAAATTGCTTGAAAGGGAGCCGTCGGCAGTAAAAATGTGATAAAAATTAAAAATTTAAATTTAAACAATTAATTTTTACAATTAAAAATAATGCTTTTTATCATAATAACAACTGTATGCTATTTAATGATATAAGTAAAAATATTTAATATATAAATATTTAATAAAGTAGGCCTAACGTTACACATAATTAGCAAAATACTCTCTATAGCCCTTTTTTCTAACCAAATTGACATGCTATATGGTCATTAAATGGCTTTCCTGAGGTAAATGTAATGTGACATTGTTCTCCAGCTGTTACATTGACCTCTTTGCGCGGTTGAAAAAACACTGATTGGTTGATATTATGTATGAGGAATATACATTTCGGTAAATTGCGTGAGAAAATAGATGTGTGGCGTGAGAGCGTGTGAAAAGTGACAATTGCGTGAGTCTCACGGTCAATGTGTGAGAGTTGGAACTTGGCAACCCTCTTTTACTTCAGGCAATGACTGGCAATGAGTCTGATCTTCAAAAGAGACTAATATTGGTCTTGAATTTCCTCGGCTGAAGATAAATGCTCTGCTATGATTTTGTAGATGGACCAAAGCGTTTATAGCCAGCTGAAAACGCCTAGCTGTCGGCAGGGCCGTTTGAAGGAATTTGGGGGCCCCAAGCAAAATGGACATGGAGCCCCCCCCCCCCCCCCATCCCATTATTATATAATGTTTAATAATTATTAATAGTGCTGTAAATTAACAGTTTATTGTAACACACATTATGTCTATCATATAATATATTGGATATTGGGTAATGATTAAAACATTTTTGTAAACCTTTAAGGAACCATTTTTTTAAACATCTATAAACATTACATAGATTGACGGACCAGATATTCCTAACACTTTGTTAAGGGTTACTAGTTGGTTGTAAACTGTCTATAAACATTATCTGGAAGGTTATTATAAAGTTGCGACAGATGACTATAATACCTTGTTAAATAGTTAATAAACAGTACCAGTAAAACACGTGGGTTTGTCCTGATACTGTACTTCAAAATGTAACAGTGTAAAAATTGCCACACAGAATAAAGTAACTGTTTCAAGGTCCATTGGTAACTTATAAAAATAATGTCATATTTGCGTAAACTGTTACTACCGTATATCACACGACACTAGCACATTAAGATAAGCTATGAAAAAATAATGTTCCTCTGCCTCTTTCTGGTTAAATACTGTTTATAGATGGTAAAAAGACTGTTTGCTAACTGTTAAATGACAATTAACTAAAGATTAATAACTAACCATTTACCATCTATTAATGATGGTTATTATAAAGTGTTACCGAAAAGATATGCTAGCATTTCCATATTTTGATATTAGAAGGGAAGGGATGCAGCTGCTTTCCACAACTAGCCTACCAATGCTTAAAGTCATCCCAAGCTAATGTTTGATGCACAGAATGTATTGTGTGGTTTTCCTAACCCCCATAAATAGATTATCACGGTGGAATAGTTAGTAGGCTATATGCTATGCCACTTTCATCAAAACCTATTACAAGCTATAGCAATGTCATGTCATTAAATACGATAAACAGTGATTCTGGAACAGATCTGCGTCTTCCTTATCCCGTTAAAAAAACATATTACAGCAAAAGAAAAGTTGCACTAACTGTTCGTTACCAGCAGCGTTTGCCGTCAGGCAGGTAGCTAACATAAACATATTTTTGCTAGCCTACCTGCTGCAAAATTACACCATTTGTACAAGACAAGTAGAGCTATTTTATCCAGTGTAATTTATCACTTACCACTATCTTGTTTTTCTTTTTCTTTTCTGGCTTCCTGAAGCATAATTCCGCTTTATTATGACTACCGAGGAGGTTTTGTATTTTGCCGGCCGCAGAGATCGCGTGGTTGGCTGGCTGCTGTCAGCGAGAGGGGCCCTCTTGAGGGGTATCCCGATAACAGTGTCATTGCACTTTACTGCATTGACTATCAAAGGGGTGCTCACGCAGTTTGTCGTTGCATTTTAATTCTTAACCAGTCGTTGTCTTGGGGCCCCAGGCCAGCTCGGGGCCCCAAGCAATTGCTTGGTTTGCCTGCCTTGTCGCGACGGGCCTGGCTGTCGGCGCTTGAGAGCGGTTTTGGCAGCGCAGTTTTTTTTCAGTTGAGACGCTTCTTATGATACAGAATATCCGTTGGTTGGTGTGGTATTAGTCCCGCCCCTCCTCCACTGTGATTGGACGGTTGTGACAGTGATGAGCACGGCGTTTTACCCAAAGTTGAACATTCTTCAACTCTCGGCGACCTGTAAAAAACGCCGAACGCTCAGCACTTCAGCGTGAAAAAGACGCTCAGCACCTCGTTACGCTCATGGCGTTTTAAAAAGCGGCGCTCCCATTGAAAACAATTGAAAAAACACGCCAGCCGCATTAAAAAACGCTTTGGTGGACACACGGCTTTAGTCAGTAGGATCCGCTCGCGTTCTGCCACCTGGAAGTATCTTGGTGCCTATTGTTTACAAACTTTCTGAAATGCCTTATACAGCTTATTTAGCCCCGCCCCTTTTCAGCGCTGCGCTCGTTGTCTTTCGGTCTGTATTGTCACAGCGAGCTTGGGTATTTATGAATGAACGGCTCGTTTCAAAATCTTTCCGGTCTACTGACATTTGTTAAGACATTTGCTTTAAACATTACAATCCTCATGATAACGTAGCCTAAGCCGCGCTATATTGGTCCAATGAGGGTTTCCAATAATACGGGAGGTTTCTTGTGTGTTCCATCTTTTCTCATGACAAAGTATTTGGGGTTAAATAGACACATTCGCATATGCAATTATCTCGTTTTAATCTGACTCCATGAATTAAAAAGGTTCAATAAGACAAAAAAAGGTTATGTTTACACTTAAAATGGTTACACCAATAATCTTACCCAGCATGGAAAAGATTAGTAAGCCTGCCCACACATGCTAATAAAAACACACAAACACAACAGAAGTTATATTACAGAACACAAGAATTCACTTCTGTATCTCTTGTTTCTTAGAATATCAAAGGAGCACCAGGAAAATTCTCTGTTGCAATCACCACATGGGTGAGTACACCACTTCCTTCAACAGATATATTTATTGTGACTTGTGTGTTGGAAAAATGATTATATTCAGCGCCCAAGAAATGCAATCCATTAAACTCACACATTTCTGTATTTTATGTAATGGCAGTCACTGAACTTTATTTTGCAGAAGTTTTGTTTATGTGGTGGCTTCCTTTAACTACCCGCTTTAAAACCGTAACATCAAAACAAGATTACAAAGGAAATGCCCGCAATCAAAAGTACAAAATCAGGGGTAGGAGTTGGAGAGGAAATGTTAGGATTTGAGAAGTCAATGATGTAGATTGTCTCAACCCTTTGTAAATTGAAACAGGACAAGAAAAGGGAATCCGTTAAATATTTCCTATAATTCTGTTTTAAAACTTTACCAAAAATCTGTTTTGCATTTGAATTTTTTTTTTGTGTGTGTGTGTGTGCTAATATTATATATCTAAACTGAATTGTATATATGCTATTCAGAAAGAGTGGCTACAGAGGACAGAAATGTGTGAGAAGGTGCTGAGGTATTGATGTGAAAAATTGTAAAGAGCTTTGAAAGTTATCATAGATGTTTCAATTAAATACAGAAGTTCACAGGTTACCATTGGGACTGGTTTTAGTGCAAATCTCTGCTGAGTTTTAAATGTGCTGTATGTAAGCATAAACATTGCAGATATTTAGGAAACATGCTAAGTTCACATACTCGTTTCTCTGAAAAACACTTATACAGCCATGTATTTAACATATTGTTATTTAACGTAACCTCAATTCTCTCTAGAAGAGGGAATGAGTATTGCGTAAGTATCTTAGGCTACGGGTAAAGTCATCTTTTCTCTAGATATTGAAGCAAAAAAAATATCCTTAATTTTGTATTTATTGTCAACGCGTTGCAGCAGCTAACCAGACCTAGAGCGGGCTTACTAGCGAGCTCATTGGCTGCCCTGCGACAACTGCAGCAGCCAACCCGCTGAGCCTGCGTGGACGTCACGCCCAACGAGCCAATGAGCACCGAGTGGCCTGCCTTCCTGACTCTCCTGATTACCTGTGGTAACAGTGGGATCGCGGGAAAAGCGTATAGCGGGCAGCTGGGCCACGCTTGGTTGAGCGTTCTCTTTCGATGCGAACAGGTCGATTTTCGCTTTGCCGAAACGGCGCCACAGCAGCCGGACTGTCTGAGGATGCAGGGACCATTTCCCCGGGGGAACATTGTCCCTGGACAGTCTGTCTGGGCTGTCGTTTAGGCGTCCAGGCACATGCGCAGCTCTCAGCAAGAGCAGGGAATGCTGAGCCCAAATGAAGAGGCGTTCCACCAGAGCGTTGAGATTTCTGGATCTGACACCACCCTGACGGTTCACGTAGGCTACCACTGACATATTGTCCGTGCGGACCAGCACGTGGTAGCCTCGTAAGCGCTGGACGAAGTGCCTCAGCGCGTTCTCTCGACCGCCATCATCTCCAGACAGTTTATATGAAGGCATCTCTCCCGGTGCCTGGCCAAAAACCGGTCTGCCCTCGAACAGGGCACCCCAACCTAGGTTGGAAGCGTCTGTCGAGATAACTTTTTGGCACGCCGGAAGCCCAAGCTCGGTGTGGCACTCGTGCATTCAGCCAGCGCTGTAGCTGGCGCATTCGTAGCAAACCCAGATGAAGCACCGCTGCCCGACTGGAATGAAGCGACCAGGTGGTAGACACAGAGTCCAGATCTATCCTCAGAAAAGAGGTAGTCTGGCTGGGCAGTAATGAGCTCTTGGTCCAGTTAACCGTGAGACCCAAACCTTCCAGGTGGCTGAAAAGCCGCGTTCTGTGAGATATCAATTATATCTCTGACTGCGCTAGAATCAGCCAATCGTCCAAGTAGTTCAGTATTCGCGTGCCCTGACTTCTGAGGGGGGCGAGAGCCGCGTCCATGCACTTCGTAAATGTACAGGTGCTAGGGACAGGCCAAACGGGTGGACGGTGTATTGATATGCCTGACCGACGAAGGCGAATCTCAAGAATGGCCTGTGAAGGGGTATTATCTGAATCTGGAACTATGCGTCTTTCAGATCGAGAGACATAAACCATTCCACCGGGCGAATTTGCGCGAGGATTTGTCTGGTCGTAATCATTTGAAACGGTCGCCTCATAAGGGCTTTGTTCAGTGTCTCAGATCTAAAATGGGTCTGAGAGCCCCCGTCCTTCTTCGGGACGGGAAAATAGCGATTGTAGAAGCCTGACTCGCTCTGAGAAGGAAGGTACTGGTTCTACAGCCCCCTTGCATAGCAGTTTCGCTATCTCTGCACAAAGTAGGTGTGCCACTTCTAGATTCACTTTCGTTTCGGTCCGACCTCGGAAGCGCGGGGAGCGAAGAGCGAATTGCAGCGAATAGTGTATTTAGCACCCACTCTGACAGTCCCGTGATCGCCTCCCACACCTCTGCGTGCAAGGCTAGGGGTAGAATGGTCTCTTGGACCCGACCGCAGCACAGTGTGGGTTCGTGAACCTGAGTCTGAGGCATTGGCGCTGTGAATGGCTCTCAGTGCTTGTATACAACGACGTGCTAAGAGCGGCGGCTGGCTAGTTTGTGTGTAACGTCCCGACCCGCTTGGATGGGGAACGTTTCACGTGAAAAAGCCTGTGGCGCGTGTGTAGCGCTGGGCGTTGTGTGTTTGTCAGTAAGTGTGAGCGATTGATTGATTAAATCCACAAACAACAAAACATCACCATAGCAACTACAGTCATCGCTCTTGGAAAGTGAGTTCATATTTTTCTTATCTCTGAATTTAAACCCATCTTAAATTTAATCAATATTAAACAATATTAAATAATGACTTTTCAGTATTGCTGTTAGGTAACCAGACATTTTTTTTCTGTAATCTAGCCAAAATCACATTTTATTAAAGGCAAAGTGCTACACATGGGCTAATTAAGACTAAAGCTACTAAGACACTCTTCTCAGCTCCTCAAATTCATAAACATTAGCCTTTATGAAGGCGCGGGCCGACAAAAGCTGAAGTTGGCAGGTCTTAGACGGGAGAGCGGCCTTAGTGCGCCATCCAGCGGACGGCGGACTGAGGTGCGCTGCTACCGCCTCTTCCACGGGGGGAATGGACTTGTATCCCTTCTCACTCGCGCCGTCCACTTGGGAGAGTGTCGAGGAGATAGAGGAGTGAAGTCTCCACGGAGAATGGAGCGTTCCATGATTTAGTGAGCTCGGCGTGAAGCTCCGGCAAAAAAGGTGCAGACCTGGACGTGGGCACTGGGCGGCGGCCAGGCAGGAAACCACCCCGTCGAGTCTGTTGGGCGCGGGGACCACCTCGAGGCCGAGTTGAACCGACTGCCTTGGTGAGGAGGCTCAGCCTCCACGCTGGCCCGGGACCCAGTGGGACTCCTGGAGCGAAGGAGAGGGGTCTGGGTTAGAGCCAGACCAGTCCTTGCTTCCTGAAGCCAAGAGAGAACAGCTGTCGTCAATGGCGTCCTCTTCCGCTACATCCTCCAAGGCGACAACAGTGCAGGCGGCACCGGCATCTGTGCATCCGGGAGAGAGCGCGGGGAAAGTGCGGCGAGGCTCGCGGGGAAGGTTCCGGTGAGCGCCTGCAGGCCACATCAGGCTCGGCAGCCTCTGGGAGCGACGCTTCTTGCAGCGTGGTCCGGCGGGCGGATGTGCATTTTCAGCGTCAAACATTTATACGTAAAATGCCTCGTGCTCTTTTAGAGAAGTGTGTGTGTCGTGGCGGCGAGCACACACAAGCAGTAAAGGATATGATGCCGGATAGTGTAGCAGGCACGGATGGCTGAAGGCGGTCCGGCTTCCTCAGGCGCTGTCCTAGGCGTGCTTTGCCGCTTGAGTCGACGGCGTCGGCTTCTCAGGAGGATCCAGCGATGCGGAGAGCTTCGCTGGAAGAGATGAAAATCAGATAAGCAGCCCCCGAGCCTTCGTATATACGCTAAGCCACACCCATTCTGGCGGCCTCTGACGCGTAATTGGGCGTAACGTCACGCAGGGCTCAGCGGTTGGCTGCTGCAGTTGCTGCAGGGCCAGCCAATGAGCGCGCTAGTAAGCCCGCTCTAGGTCTGCTGGCTGCTGCAATGCGTTGACAATAAATATAAAATGAAGGATTTTTTGGCTTCAATATCTCGAGAAAAGATGACTTTACCCGTAGTGTAAGATACTTACGCAAAACAAGAGAACCTCTCGTAAGATAACTTTTATTTTACACGTTCCGTGTTGTCAGTTGGTTTTTGTTTTGGTCTGTGTGATCTCGCCCACTACCAATTCACCCCAGGGTGCTTGGAAACGAGCAAACAAACTCTGTAAGAGATTGCAGATTCCACACAACCTCGATATCCATCTAAAAATCTCTATGAACGAGAGCATATTAAAACGTGGATAAATAAACTCATTAACTTAAAGTCTGTAAGTCTTCTCGGCTTTCATTTTCAATTTCGCTCGTTCCTGTTGCATGTCCTCAAACTGGCGTGAGCATCGAGTCTGAGGAGGAGGTTGCGGGAAAACCACGATCCCTGATATTTTGAATTTGGACTGCAGTACCTATTTCCACCACTAGCTGTCATTCTTACAGACAGCACCTTTAACTATAATATAGTCAATTAAGAGCTTAAGATGTTAAGATCCATGTTCAGCCCACTGTAAGACACATTATCTACAAGTCAAAACACAGTCTAAAATAGCAATTTAGACTAGCTAAAATAGGAATAACAAGCTTTGCATGTAGGAGATAATTACAAGACATCACAACTGTTTACAACTGATTTTGTTTTGTTTTTGTGCAGGCTTTCATACAATCAGCCCAGTGTAGTGGGGGTAAGAAACATAAAACAGTTATTTTTTATAGCCTACATATATTTTTCTCATATACTACCATGCATTTGTATTTCATGCATATGTGTGTGAATTTCTTTCTTTAAAACAGCCCAGATGGAAATGTTGTTCCCTTGACCCCATGGTTGGCCCCAGTTGTTTGGGAAGGAACTTTTGATCCCACGTTGATTGATTCAATCTACAAACAACAAAACATCACCATAGCAACTACAGTCTTCGCTCTTGGAAAGTGAGTTCATATTTTTCATATCTCTGAATTTAATTAAACCCATCTTTAAATTTAATCAACATTAAATAATGACTTTTCAGTAATGTTGTTAGGTAACCAGACATTTTTTCTGTAATCTAGCCAAAATCACATTTTATTAAAGGCAAAGTGCTACACACGGGCTAATTAAGACTAAAGCTACTAAGACACCTCTTCTCAGCTCCTCAAATTCATAAAACATTAGCCTTTATGTGGCAGTTTGTAATTTTAGATTAAAGGATTAGTTCACTTTTAAAATGGAAATTCTGTCATCATATACTCACCCTTAAAGGAGAACTCTGGCGCAAAATGAACCTTTGATCTAATTACACCTTGTTACCTAGTCAACCCGTTATCTGAGATTTGTTTTCATGATTATCGAATGTAAATAGTTTTATCTCTAAAAACAGTTTAGCCTATAACGCTAGTATATAGGGCATTGAGTAATGACAAATAAAAATTGCTTGTTAATACCACTAACAAGGCTCAAAATAGCCCCACACTAACACAGTAGCATAATAAGGGTCCCTACCTTCAAACCGAAGCATTGTGAACTTTGACAGTGTCCAGACAGTTTAATAAGAAGATATTTTATACATACAGTCAACTTCCATATACAGGCAGAGGCCATCTTTGAAAAACAGTCTCTATCAGTCGATCTAGGAACGCCGATCCAAGTGCGCTGAACTGTGTAGAATCTCAGTATGGTCCCAGCGCACTTGGATCGGCGTTCCTAGAACGACTGATAGAGACTGTTTTTCAAAGATGGCTTCTGCCTGTATACGCGAAGTTGACTGTATGTATAAAATATCTTCTTATTAAACTGTCTGGACACTGTCAAAGTTCTCAATGCTTCGGTTTGAAGGTAGGGACCCTCATTATGCTACCGTGTTAGTGTGGGGCTATTTTGAGCCTTGTTAGTGGTATTAACAAGCGATTTTTATTTGTCATTACTCAATGCCCTATATACTAGCGTTATAGGTTAAACTGTTTTTAGAGATAAAACTATTTACATTCGATAATCATGAAAACAAATCTCAGATAACGGGTTGACTAGGTAACAATGTGGTTATTAGACCAAAGGTTCATTTTGCGCCGGAGTTCTCCTTTAAGTTGTTTCAAACCTGTATGAATTTCTTTCCTCTGCTGAACACAAAGGAAGATATTTAGAAGAATGTCAGTAACCAGACAGCTTCTGGTTCCCATTGACTTCCATAGTATATTTTTTTCCTACTATGGAAGTCAATGGGACCAGAAACTGTCTGGTTACTGACATTCTTCTAAATATCTTCCTTTGTGTTCAGCAGAGGAAAGAAATTTATACAGGTTTGAAACAAGTGAACTAATCCTTTAAGTCCGACTACGCACCCGGAAATAGTCCGGGAACCCACAGATAATTCAGGTACACAAAGCACGCAGATACGTAGTGGTCGAGTCAGATAACAGACAACGATAATAGTGTAAAACATCCTAAAATCATCACACACACACACACCACACACACACACACACACACACACACACACACACACACACACACACACACACACAGGAATTTGTCCTGACTATCAGATCAACACAGCAACCACTCGTGCTCTCTCACAACACCCGTTGGGAACACTGCAGACTGTCAATCACACACACACCACTCAGAACCTGGGGAATTTGTCCTGACTATCAGAGCACACAGCAACCACTCGTGCTCTCTCACAACACACTCCTCCCTGTTGTGAACACTGCAGACTGTCAATTACACACACACCACTTCAGAACCTGGGGAATTTGTCCTGACTATCAGATCAACACAGCAACCACTCGTGCTCTCTCACAACACTCCACCTGTTGTGAACACTGCAGACTGTCAATCACACACAAACCACTTCAGAACCTGGGGAATTTGTCCTGACTATCAGATCAACACAGCAACCACTCGTGCTCTCTCACAAACACTCCACCTGTTGTGAACACTGCAGACTGTCAAATAAACCACCACCACACCCAGAAGACTTCAGGAACCACGGGTACCCCCAGATTCCTTAAGGGAAAAGACAAGAGCAATCAATATAAAAGCAATAAACAAAAACATACACTTTCCACATGAAACTCTGTCAATGAAGCGTATAAATCACACACGGCCAAAAGGCCTGTCTTTCCCTCAATAGCGACACCAGCTAACCTGCTGATGCTCGTGGACCGTGATCAGCACAATAGAGGGCGATAATGGGTCATTCCCTTACTTCTTGACAAATAAATAAACCCAAAATCACAAACAGAAAATCAATTTAACACAAAAAGAACAGAAAATGCAAAACCCAAACCAAACCAAACACTCCTAATAACATACAAGTATAAGGGTGACACACATAGATTTTCGTCCTGTAAGGTTACCCCCCGTCCTGAGTCCACCAGTCAAGGAACACTGCCATAGCACCAATTTAGATGTATCCTGGCAGGCTGTATGCCCGACGCATGTTTTGATCCGCTTGGACGTCGTCCTCCACCAGATGGAGACTGTCACACTAGCGAGTTAGAATTCGCTTACAAGTTCACAGAAAATGCACAGTTCGAACAAGAGACGGAAGGGTGGGCGAACACGGCGACTTGTAATTGAAACACCATCCAATCCGAGTCGTTCGATGTCACACGCAGATAAGGGTTACAGAAAGTAGCACGAGACGACAGCATCCTCAAAGCCTCCAAAGTCTGCTAAGCCTGCTGCAACACCTCCACGCCTTGTACCACTATTAAAATATAACATTAGGTTTAGGAGGTGATCGGCTCGTTTAGGCATAAGAAAAATGCATCACATACCTGCGGTAAATAACTCGCGCCACGCAGTGCACTTGATGACGTGCTAATAAAGGCTCACAATGATAAGCGTTCACTCCACGTGTCTGCCGTTCTCCTCAGCCGCACTGAAAGTTAAGCGAGTCCCAAATTACCCTTCCTGACTCAAACATTCAAGATGCACTTGCCACCCACCAAAAGCCCTTACCTCCTGAACCTAAACCGGCGCCCCAGAATGACGTTACTTCCCGGACCCGGAATAGCACGCTTGCCTAGATGTCCTTCGCATCTCTTTTTATATTCGCGGACACACACCACATTTATATATTTATCTGTCCGTCGGATGAGACGTTAAACCGAGGTCCTGACTCTCTGTGGTCATTAAAAAAATCCCAGGATGTCTTTCGAAAGAGTAGGGGTGTAACCCCGGCATCCTGGCCAAATTTGCCCAGTGGCCTCTGTCCATCATGGCCTCCTAATCATCCTCCTATATACTAATTGGCTTCATTGGCTTCGTCTCCTCTCCACCAGTAAGCTGGTGTGTGGTGGGCGTTCTGGCGCAATATGGCTGCCGTCGCATCATCCAGGTGGATGCTGCACATTGGTGGTGGTTGAGGAGATTCCTCCCTTCTATGTAAAGCGCTTTGAGTGTCGAGAAAAGCGCTATATAAATGTAATGAATTATTATTATTATATTGCAAACAAGCAGAGACGGTCCAAACTGCATGAGGCGCTTCATTCACAATAGAAGCAGGGTTCAGAGTTATGACAGTTTGAGGATCCAATGGAGTTGGTACTGGAGTTGGCATACTGGTACTTATTCATTAGATACTAGTTCTTATTTATTAGATCAGGGGTTGGGAATGTCGGTCCTGGAGAGCCACTGTCCTGCAGAGATTAGCTCCAACCCTGATAAAAACTCATCTGATTGTAGCCTTAATGATCCTAAAGACATTGATTAGCTGGTTCAGGTGTGTTTGATTAGGGTTGGAACTAAACTCTGCATGACAGTGGCTCTCCAGGACCAACGTTCCCCACCCCTGTATTAGATACTAGTACTTATTCCAATAGTGTCTAGTATTTAATTATACGTAACTTGTTAAGAAAAAATGCATGGATGACAGTTTCAGCGTCTTTGATACTGATGAAGGGATGGAGCTGGGCGATGAGACGTAGATGAAGGAAAAAGTTATAGAATTAATATGAGCCTGGAAAGAGAGAGATAGTAGGCTACTTATTCCAATAGTGACTAGTTCTTATTTATTAGATACTAGCAGTGTTGGGCAAGTTACTTTTAAAAAGTAATTAGTTACAGTTACTAGTTACTTCTTCCAAAAAGTGACTAAATTAGTTACTCAGTTACAAATTTTAAAAGTAACTAGTTACTTAAGAAAGTAACTATTGCGTTACTTTCAAGTAAAATTAAATTTTAAATGCTCAAATGTGACCCCACCTCTACCCCTCTTTAACGGAACTTAAAATACATGTGCATGTTCAATTATTTATGATAAATCTGAATATTATAATGAAATGGACACTTAATACAATACATTATTAACAGAAACATGAAACATTGTACACGCATCAAAAAAAAAAATGTTGCTGTGGGACAAAGTCAGTGAGACTAGCCTCCATTATTTGGGCTCGTCGCCATACCTGTCTCTCGTTGACTGACTGGCTTGTGTTGTTCCTTGTGTGTCCTGTCCTGTCCGACTATGCATTATGATGGGTCGTTCGCAATTCATGAGCGTTAGTGATGATGGGTCGTTCGCGAATGAGCGTTAGTGATGATGGATCGACTCGTTCACGAATGAGCTTTTGATGGGTCGTTCGCGAATCGCGAATGAGCCGACTCTACCGGCTCTTTAAGGTGAACGTCGGGAGCTGGCTCGCATATCTGAGGAGCCGACTCTATTTTTACAAATTTAGCCAATAGAAATTAAATAATTATGTAATAAAAATTGAAATATTATAGTCAAAGTCATTTAAAGAGCCGTTTGTGAGCCAAAAGAGCCGGCTCTTTTCAGTGAGCCGAGTCAAAAGAGCCGAATGCCCATCACTACTATGCGTGCTTTCGAACACCCGCCCAACTCTACCTCTGATTGGCTTACAATTAAATTTTACTCTACCTCAGCCAATCATCAGCATTTATGCGCTTGTCTCGTGCTCTGCCCGCTAACCAAGAAAGAACAGTAAAAAAAAGTATTTGCCTCTCGCTCAGAGATCTAGTTGGTTTGATGGGGAAAAAAACAGCTTCATCAGTTATAGTAACGCGCCACATTTTTTGGCAGTAACGGTAACGGCGTTATTACGATGAGAAGAGTAATCAATTAGATTACTCGTTACTGTTATTCCAATCACTGGATACTAGTACTTATTCATTAGATACTAGTACCTATTAAATAGATACTAGTACTGTCACAGTGGCTGGTTGTGTTCCCGGGTGTCCACTAGAGGTCTCTTCCCCATTCAGTCACCACATCATCATGTACTATGTTTCCCATCATCCTGTCTGTCTAATCACTGATCGTTGCACTCAGCTGTTCCCTATCACATTGTTAGTATCTGTGTATATATACCCTGTCTGTTTTAGTGTTTGTCACAGAGTCCTTGTTATTTGTCACGCCACTTCCTGAGATCATTTTTTTCCTGTTCTTGTTTTGTTTCTTGTTGTTTTGGATTGCCTGTATGGTTTTTGACCCTTTTGACCCTGACTGGATCACAATTGTGGATTACCCAATAAAATACTGCTCATGGATCTTACCCTTTTCTCGTGTGTGTAACGTGACAAGTACTTATTCATTAGATACTAGTACTTATTCCAATAGTGACTAATTATTCTTTTGTTACTACTAACAATTTTATTTTATAAATATTTTTATAAAATTATTTTTTGTCATTGACTTCTATGGGGATCTGTCATTCAGATATCAACTATTCAGTTCTGACTAGTATGTATTCCACTTGTGACTAGTACATGTATATTAAATACTAGTAGTTATTAATTAGGTAGTACTTTTTTTTTAGATAAATATAATTTTGGTAACACTTTACAATAAGGGTGCACTAATAAGCATTAATTCATGCTTAACTGATGCACAGATAATACTGAATTAATGTATTACTAATGATTATCTAAGCTATTCATTAAAGGGGTGGTTTACTGCTTTTTTTCTTTGCATGATTGTGTTTATGGGGTGCAATATAACATGTCTTCGTCTTTTTTTTTTTTTTTCATAAATTTCACCTTTATTGTAAGCAGCTTTCTCCTCTGTCATTTGAACGACCGGTTGACTTCCTGATTCTATGAAACCACTCCCTCAGAAACAGGCATGGGCTCAGATTGGTTAGTTGGGCCGGTGTGTTGTAATTGCATCAATACATTATTAATTACAGCATTAGTAGTGTGTCAATTACTACAATGTTTTTGGAAACCAGTGTTTAATAAACAGCTTTTATAAACTCTAGTGATGGTAATTAATGATTAATTAAAACAATCATTATGTTGTGACTTATTAAGGCACATCATTATTAACTCATCATCTAGTAATTGTAGTAATTGACACACTACTAATGCTTTAATTAATAATGTATTAATGCATATAAGGCTCATTGTGGTAATTAACAAATTAATGAACACTATTAGTTAATAAAATAAGTGATTATGGAATTAATCCACAATTACATATTTAATTAATAACAATTCATATATGAACTAATATATTAACCAGACAGACTCTTCATTAGTTGCTAATGAGGCAATCATTAATGAATAGCTTAGATAACCATTAGGTAATACAGTCATTTATTATCTGTGCATTAGTTCAAATTAGTGCACCCTATTGTAAAGTACCATAATTTTTTTTACATTTTAAAGTTAAATTCATTAATCTGGTGCACTTTGAGTCACCTGAATCCACTGTCCGGTCAAACGCCGGACAGTTCTGATTTAGATATCTGCATCTGATCATCACATTACAATTATTCAAATTCTCAGTGTTAAGCATGATAATATGGTAACATATCAATGTGTTTGACAGCCAGAGGCCGTTCACGTCACGTCTGTCCAGTCAGAGGCCGTTCACGTCACGTCTGCCCAGCCAGAGGCCGTTCACGTCACGTCTGCCCAGCCAGAGACCGTTCACGTCCCGTCTGCCCAGCCAGAGACCGTTCGCGTCCCGTCTGCCCAGTCAGAAACCGTGCATGTTCCGTCTGCCCAGTCAGAGACTGTTCGCGTCACGTCTGCCCAGTCAGAGATGGTTCAAGCCACGTCTACCCAGTCGGAGACAGATCGGGAGATGCCCATTCTCATGGCCGGGGGGGCACTGATTGGTTATTTAGAGCGTTTAGCTCGGATCCTGGAGACGCCCTTCAGACCTTCAGCCTGGAGCCAGTGTCTGCTGTTCCAGAGCCGGAGCCAGTGTCTGCTGTTTCAGAGCCGGAGCCAGTGTCCATTCCTGAGGTCGGGTCAGGTGGTTCCGATTCCGGTGGTCCGGAGACGGAAGAGGAGAAGGAGAAAAAGCCTCTTCAATGGATCGTCCGGTGGTTTCTAACCCAGAGACCAGCCCAGAGGTAACTGCCATCCCTGCCGCGTCGCCCAGGTGGCTCGCCCTGCGGTCCCCGCCCGAGCTGCTCGCCCTGCCGGGACCATCCGAGTTACTCGCCCTGGTTCCTGAGCCGGTGTCTGAGCCGCTGTCTGTTCCTGAGCCTGAGCCGGTGTCTGTTGCTGTTCCCTCGGGCGGCAGGGCGGGGAAGACCCCTCGGGCGGCCAGGGCGGTGAAGACCCCTCGGGCGGCCAGGGCGGTGAAGACCCCTCGGGCGGCCAGGGCGGTGAAGACCCCTGAATGAGCAGTGAATTAGGAGGAAGATTTGGAAGGTCTTGTGCTCTCAGTCTCCCTCTGCTGGACAGAACGTGGTGTGACAGATACGTTTTTTGCCTGTTTATTACTTTACATTTTTGTCCCTCTCCCTCTCTGTTTTTCAGGTATAACACAGTTTCTTAGAGATTTCCTGGAATCTGCAGAGCAGAATTACTTTGTTGGATTTCGTGTGCATTATTACGTGTTCACTGATCAACCAGAACAGGTTCCTGCAGTGAAACTGAGTGAAGAACATCATCTGACGGTGTTGACAGTCCCTAGTTCTAACAGATGGCAGGAGATCACTTTGAGCAGGATGGCAAGACTGGAGGAACTGATTGAAAGTCGACTGGTCAATGAAGCCGACTATGTTTTCAGCCTTGATGTGGATACAAAGTTCTATGGACGCTGGGGGGTGGAGACTTTGGGTCGTCTGGTAGGTGCGATACATCCTGGTTATTATCAAACACCTCGTGAACAATACCCATATGAGCGCAGACCAGAGTCTCAAGCTTTTATTCCTTCTGCTGATGGTGATTATTATTATGGTGGGGCTGTGATCGGTGGCTTAGTGAAAGACGTACATGAGGTTGCTAAAAACCTGCCGGAGCAGCTGGACATTGATGCATCTAAATCCATCGAGGCAGCATGGCAGGCAGGAGTCTCATTTGAACAAGTACTTCCTTTATAACAAACCCAGCAAGGTGCTCTCACCCGAATATCTGTGGCAGGACTTTAAACCTCACACAAATGAGGTCAAAATCATTCGCTTTTCTCAAGTTATTAAGAACTACGCTGCTGTTCGACCAAACCCATAGCAGCTGTTAACTGAAACATGCAAAAAACCAAAACCTGACAAATATTTTTCCATCAGCTACACAACATTTGTGATCGAAATGTATATAATCAGAATTATTTTTTTCCTTCAATAAAGTGCCCATAAAGAGCAGCGTACTAATCTCAAATGCTGGTTAAAACTCAAATCAGCACTTGGTGAAGGGGGAGGCAAAGAAAGGCACTTTGCATCTAAAAAAACTGGTGAAAGATTTGCATGGTTTTCTATTTATAAGAAAGACAAAAAAAAAGAAGCTAAAACCTTATCTAACATTGGGAGTAATTCTTATTGTGAATAACATATTACACATATTTGTACTTTGCAGGAGATTACTTCATATTTATTTTTATCACTCTGGGTTTGGGTTTTGTCATAGACTACTGAAGGGGGTGGATTTTGGAATCCACTGCTGATTCAATCTATAGTGATTATAATTAAGGTATTAATCAATATTTTTCCTTCTAAATATCACATGAGTTGAATGACTTCTCTAGGCTTGGGCGATTTTTACTTCCTTAACTGGTTGCAACTTAAACCAAGAAGGCAATTCCACTGGGTTCAGTTTATCTTTAAATGTGTTTATTTCAATTGTCCCTTCTATTGAAGTTTCTAATTCCATGCAGATCTTTATATCCACTCAGACACATGCAATATCCTTTTTTCTTTGTACCCAGAATTTATAAAGAAGTTGGACGTAGAACGTTTCAATATAAAGCGCCGTGGGACTGGAATAATCTTCCTCTTTCCTTGAGATCTATAACTTCTTTTCGCTTTTTTCAGATCATCCCTATCTCTATATCTTAAAACAAATTGTTTATGCTTTTAATTTAAGTTAATTTCAATTCTTTGTTCATTTGTTTATCTGGTAAAATGTCATAGTTTCTCATTTATTTATTTAACTTTGAGTAAACTTTATGTTAGTTGATGGGTCGGTGTGAGTTGGTGAGAGAATTTGTCTATGAATGAATTTGTAGGTGTATCTGTAATGTTGTTAATTATTTTTGTTTATGATTTGTCATTTGTATTCTGTATTTGTGTTTATTGGACCCTCTTGAAAATGAGATGTTGCATCTCAAGAGGCTATCCTTTAATAAATAAACCTAACTTTTCGCAATGGCCATCCCAGTCCCTGGCCTGAACCTTATAGAAAATGAGTGAGCTGAACTGAAGAGAAGCAGCACCAACATGAATCTGGGAATCTGAAGGATCTGGAGAGATTCTGTATGGAGGAATGGTCTCTGATCTCTTGTCAGGTGTTCTCCCAAACTCATCAGGCATTATAGGAGAAAACTCAGAGCTGTTATCTTGGGAAAAGGAGGTTGCTCCCAAACATATTTAATAAAAGGGGGCAAATAATTGTTCCCAACGTGTTTTGGAGAAAAACATTTATTTCATAATGTGATTTCCCCCCCCCACTTTCAATTATTTTACTTCAATGAAAGGTTAGATTTTTGCCATTTTTTTAAAATATAATATCAAAAGGATTAACAATGCAGATTTATTTTTTACCAGCCATCTTTGATCATATTTACCAAGGGGGCAAATAATTCTGACCAGCATTGTAAATATCATGGGTTTGCATCCATAATAATATGAGATTATATACACAGGAATAAAAGAACAATGACAAGTTTAAATATCTTTGAATAATACATAAAAACTGATTTTTTGTTGTTGTTATTTATAAGCCCGAGGGATGAAACATTCAACAAGAAAAAGAGGAAAACATAAAGGACAGCCCTTGGGGGCCCAAAGGGGCTTTTTGCTTGTGGGTGAACATTTTGGATTTAATTAAAGAAATTAAAAACATATTCAAGAGATGAAGATTTGGGCTTTTTGTAATAAAAAATTATATCTTTAAGGATAAAACTGTGGGTCACATTAGTAGGGTTAAAAACATAAGAACTTAAATCGACCCTAAATGTATTGGTTATACTACGAATACGATCACAAAATAAATGGGCTGTTTCTTCAACAAGACCACAAAATAAGATAGTTGCATCAATATCAAGATATTTACAGAGATTAATTAAACCTGACGCTCATATCTTTTAGTTGTTGCACTTGTGATACGCGTCGCTAGGTCACATGATAACGTCAACATGGCAGATCTCCAGTTCGCATTCATACTCAACGAGATCAGGCTATAAAGTACCTACTCGTTCAGCGCTCGTCAAGTACTTATTGAAATTAAGTACCTTGGCTACTCAGTGAGTATGCTGTTTCGAACACAGTCACTAAGTGAGTCGGGCAACTTCACAGACTGCAAAAGCAAACAGATACTGCACTTTACAACTAAGGGCCCTATTTTAAAGATCTGAAACTTAAGTATCAACGCAAGTAACTTTGTGGGCCGATCCCAGGCGCTGTTGCTATTATACCGGCGGATATGTGACTCTTGCGCCCGACGCAAATCTAAAATGGGTTCGTCTAAAGTAGCTTCATTATTCATATGTGTGGTTTGGGCGTAACATGAAATAAACCAATCAGAGCGTCATCTCACATTTCCTTTTAAGAGCATGCGAGCTTGTTCCATGGCGGATTGCTATTATAACGGCGGATTTGCCCAGGCGCACGCCAGGAGCGGTTCACAGCCGAGGAGACCGACGTTCTCGTCAGGGCTGTAAAATACAGAGAAGTGACAATCTATGGGGATGGGAGAAACCCACCCAAATTAGCTTCGGTTTAAACAGGCAAAATTTGGGTATTGTGTAAGATTTATGCCTATTTTTTTTCACATCTTCATGGACACAACAATGATTTCCCTCGTGTGTTAATATTTTTCCTTGTAATAATGTATGATTTGCAAAAATGAAAACTGCTGTGTCTGTTTATATTAGAGAATCAAAGTGTATGCGCGTTGTTCACCCGCTACATAATGGCCAAGCACGCGCCCTTAAAATAGCATGACTAACGCCCGTTTCACACATACTCCGTTTGCAGTGCGTTTGCGGTGCGTATTTTTTTTCCGTACCCATGTTAACAGGTTAGAGCTTTCACACTGCACACGGATGCGGTCCGGCAATCCGTTCCAGTTGCGGTGCGTATACAGCAGTGCAGCGATCGTTTACGCACAGAGCCTATTTTCTGCTGTGCTGCACCGCACTGCAGCATATTGTTCACATTGAAATAAATATAGATTGACAAGAAACTGTAATAATTTGATCATAGCTACTCATAATTACAGTTAATGTGTTCTACATTTACTAAATTACAGGATCAAGAAATTAAAAACGTTTTAAACGAGAATATAAATATATATTATTGCTGCATGTTGTTCTATTTAAACATGAATATGTAGGCCTACTGTGTTGCCCCTTTTTATTTATTTTGTTTATCGTCACATTCAACCTTCATGTCATGCGAATTTATTAAATGTAAATGAACATCTGAATATGTAGTTGTAGCCTATATGAATTCATAAGTAAATCATATTATATAGTTTTATTTTTGAATATAAAGAAGTTAAACAGGGTGTAATTATAAGTTTGTTATAGTTATGTAGGCTAGTTATAATTAATTTTGACTATGTAATTGTAAATCAAAAATGTTTAACTTTTTGGTGCTACAGCCAGCCTTATTTATAGCAGAGAATACTCGTTTTAATGTAGTGGCATGTGCTAACAATAATTATTATATCAAATGTTAATTTCCAAAAAGGTCCTTTGTCTTCTGGGGGGCTAGCCCTCTCCCGGTTCTTATTTTTTTTTCAGTCTTAAAATATGCATTTATAATCAGTATTTATACATTTGTATTCTAATTTAAAATATTTGTGTATTATATCTTAGCAACAGATATAGCGTGATAGCTTTTCTTCTGTCAACAACTCGAACTAAAACAAAGAATCACAATGATTAAAATTAATTTCATACTGTTGTAATGTCTGTAACAATGTCAAAGTTAAAGTTTGGTTTTAAAATCAAAATTACTTAGCCTACCCATTTTTTATTTTGTGACACAGAAACTACGTATCAGTAGCGCTCTGCAAACGCAGCATATGTGAAAGCACTATAGCGCGTGCTGCTCCAGTACCGCACACCGCACTGCAACACGCACCGCAAACCGCACTGCATACGGAGTATGTGTGAAACGGGCATAACGCGCAACGCGCCACTGTCTTTAGACTAGCTTTTTCCTGGTCAGTGGCAGAATCGTTTTCTCAAACTGCAAAAAAGCACCAGGGAACATTTGCGCCGGAACACGCCTCCTCTTTTTGCTGAACCGCCCCCGGGAGTGCAAGTTCATTCCGCACATACCGACGTGCGTCTGTGGAGGGAAAAGTCCACTGTGCGCGGGTGCAAAATAATAATGATACATGCGTCAGTGTACAAAGTCAATTGCGCTGGGTGCAAGATAGGGCCTTAAGTCTCAAACAGGCCTATAGCAGCATCACAACATGATGCAATTCACATTTGATATACAAACAGCATTACAATAAACCCAGCAAAATATGTTCATTATCTGGTCACACAGTCACAAGATTATATAAGCCTACTCTCAACAGATAGCATAATAGCTCTTACCTTTAGACGTTATTTCTTGTCTTTTTCTTTGCAAAGTCACAGATCAAATCCTCAAAGTCCCAGCTCCCTCACCAGCTCGGACTCGATGGCCATCAGGAAAGTGCAGAAAGTCTCCTCTGACCCATAGTTTTTATTCGATAGAAGGGTTAGACTGTAATAGGTGATGATTTATTATTTCTAGCTTTCCTCAATCTAGCCTTCTGGATTTTCCTCAAAATCCGGTGTCGATCAGAACACACTGGATTGAATCAGTTCCATGCAAAGGTGGTTTATTGTTAGTTTGGCTATGCACAACACAGCAGTACACAGATTGCTTGAAGTATTTAGATGTGTATGTTTGTGGTCTACAAAGGGAAAGAAATAAAGATATATATTAACAAATGTCTCTAGTATTATTATACAAACATTACTTCCAAATCTACATTTCTCAAATAAAGAATTATCAGGGTCCGATTCTATATTAAATAAAGAAATCAACAGAGGTGTCAAGTAACGAAGTACAAATACTTCGTTACATTACTTAAGTAGAAATTTTGGGTATCTATACTTTACTTGAGTAATTATTTTTCAGCCGACTTTTTACTTCTACTCCTTACATTTTTCACGCAATTATCTGTACTTTCTACTCCTTACATTTTAAAAATAGCCTCGTTACTCCTATTTAATTTCTGCTTGTTTTCATTCCCGCTTGTTTTCATTCTGGCTTGTCGTCGTTCAAAAAATGGCCAATTATACAATAGATCTGAGTCCGCCCTCCTGAACACACATCGCTAAACTGATTGGCTTTGTGTTTTCTTTCTAACTTGTGAGAGGCTGTCCGCGGCCCGCGCGGCGCGCTGTAGTTACATTTGGTTTGTGGGAAGCGGCAAAACTCCTCCGAAGGAAACCTACTGTAGAAGCGGTAAGCGAGGGAGAAATTAATCAACAGTTTTGTGCTCAAGAATACGGGGCAAATCGCGTCAAATATTGCTTTGGGGACAGCCGTTTTTACAATATTGCCTACTGTATGACAATCGCGGGATAAGTGGCAAACATAATCGTTAGTGTGTGTGTGTGCGTGGCGCGCGGTGTGTGTGTGAGAGAGAGGAGAGAGAGAGTGTGTGCGTGTGTGTGAGAGAGCGAGTGTGTGTGAGAGGGAGACTGAGTGTGTGTGTGTGTGTGTGTGTGTGTGTGAGAGAGAGAGAGAGAGAGAGAGTGTGTGTGTGTGAGAGAGAGAGAGAGAGTGTGTGTGTGAGAGAGAGAGAGTGTGTGTGTGTGTGTGTTTGTGAGAGAGAGAGAGAGAGTGTGTGAGAGAGAGAGGAGAGAGTGTGGAGAGAGAGAAGAGAGGACGAGAGAGTGTGTGTGTGTGTGTGTGTGTGAGAGAGAGAGAGTGCGTGCGTGTGTGTGTGTGAGAGAGAGAGAGTGTGTGTGTGTGTGGGAGAGAGAGAGTGTGTGTGTGCGCGCGAACCATTATAGTGTCAAAATATCCCCACAAAGATGGCAATATCCGAAATCCTTATATGTGGCTGAAACAGGTATACCTATTATACAGCTATAGCCTAGTGCCTCACAAGTTTTTCAACATTTACATTTTAATATATTTAACATTATAGTCATTATGGCCTTAGAATGTTTGAGGAGGGGGGGTGCACTATAGGCCCCTTTGGCGCGGTCTAAGCTTTTGTCCTTAATGGCATTTTTTGCCTTGCATTACTTTTACTTTTATACTTTAAGTAGTTTGAAACCATGTACTTTTACACTTTTACTTGAGTAAAAAGCTTGAGTTGATACTTCAACTTCTACAGAAGTCATTTTAAACCCTAGTATCTGTACTTCTACTTGAGTAATGAATGTGAATACTTTTGACACCTCTGGAAATCAATATACAAGCAACGAAAATATGCAATACCGCCACCCGGTGGTCAGAAATGGCATTCAACCCGAAACTAAATCTGAGGTAATTTAAGTGAATGGCACATAATCATAAAGATCGCGTCCTTAAACTCGAAATAACAAGAGTTCCAAATACTAATGTAACGATCACACATACATATGTACAAATCAAAACACTGTGTGCAATATAAATATTATAAATTGCAACTTGCAAGTAATATATCGGACATAAACGGTAGGCTACATTCACGAGCCCTCAACCTCACGCGATTAACGGATTAATCTCTCTTAAACATGCATCACTTTATGAAAGTATGACATCAAGGCTTACAGCTCCTTAACAAGTATTGATCACCAAACTAGGTAAACAGTCAACTTACATATATTTATTGACGCACTTTGCACACACAGTCTTGCTTGTACACAGACAGTCCCCGCTCGTACAGTCGCGCTCTCTGCTGATGATGACTGACAGCAAGTAGCGCATGCGCACATGACTCGGCCTTTCCAACAGTTGTCCCTTAATTCATTTTTTATTTGTTTCAGCTGTGTGTCCTCTCTCCTCCTGGGTGTCCTCTGTCCGTCCTCTCTCCCTCACAGTTGGATACAAGTAATGTGATAAAAATCCTGAGAGCAACAAAAACGTTGGGAAAGGTTGTCTGCAGTCCATTCCTCAGCACAACCTGCAGTAGGTTTGCAGGTGTCTTATCTTGCTCACTGCAAGACCTACACTGGATCAGCTCATCAGCTAAAGCAGAATCCATGTCAGTTGGATATGAAGATGAGAGAGCATTGGCCCGTTCGCGGAGGTCAATGTCATCACAGTCCATGTCAAACAAGACACCAAAACGACCATTTATGTCTGCATGCATCCAGTCGTTTGTTCAGTCGTGACAGCAGACTGTCAATAATCTGATTGAACGTCTCAACTTGGAACTTTTTACTTCCCATGAGAAGTACTTCATTGTCCACTGTCTCATCATCAAAGGCTCTTCTTTTGCTCACGCAGTGAGTCTCAGACTGGTAGTCTGTGACTCAGAGTCTTGTTACAGCCCGGGCAGATGTCTCAAAGTCAGAAAATTGCCCTCTTCATGATGCAAAAGTGTAGGCCTACAGAGATTCCAAAAGGCGCACAGCGGTCATTAAAGGGATACTTCACCGATTAGCATTAGGCTTTGTATCAGTAGAAACCCGGTAGTATTTTCAAATGACTGTGCTTCCCTCCCTGATGTCCTTCTGAGACGAGAGATTTAAGTATTTTTTTGTCTAGTTAAAAATTAGGGATGCACGATGATATCGGCACAGCATCGGTATCGGCTGATAACAGCTTAAAATGACCCATCATTGGCATTGGCAGATATTATTTATTTCTGCCGATGAGCCTTGCCGATAGGGTAGCATGTTTCCTATGCGCACGTGACGACCGTGAATGCAGCATGAGCGCCAGCAACTTAAACTTCCAACATGTAGAGGCATTTCGAGCATGGGCGTCAGTTTGGTTTGAAATATGCTGGGGACAGAGACAGGGGACAGGAAGTGCATTTTCAGAAGTGCTGGCAGTAGCTCTCCAAGCTACTATGCTCTCCACAGAACATAAAATATTTATTTAATTTTATTTTTCGTGTTCGCATTTATGAGGAAAAAACAATGTTACGGACGTGACAGTTCTCGGTTACGGACGTGACCCGCCTCTAAAAATCGCCACTAAAAGACTGCTTTAAAACTTTCACAGAGACCTCAAACAGAAAGCACAAAGCCTTTCTTTAAAGTGAATTTCGTTTTGTATTAATTTTAATCAATGTTTCATCAATCAAGTGCCTGGATTTTAATAAATAATAAGTAAAGCAGATAATAGATAGCATGACACGGAGGCACCGGTGCATAAACTGGAGCTCGTCTCATAAATGAACCAAAACTCAGCATAGCCTACTTGCCTCACAGACCTGAGAAATATATCTATTATCTACAGAACGCTAAATCATATTTTTAAACAGAACAATTCAAAACGAAAGAAAACTATGTGGCTAATCCGAATGAAATGTGCATTTCTCTCTGGCGCGTTCACTGAGAAGGTCCTCACTGCAGAACATGAAATCCACTGGGAGGAGTTGGATCCAGATCCAACTCCTCCCACTATATATACTTCGCCCCCACGCCCCAGCCCCACCACCAGATGAACCAGCATATCGGTGATCACCATTGTTTGCTCTCATCAATGTAAGTCTACATTTTGATTACTAATATAGTCGAGATAGATTAATAATTTAGTGTGCGTCTTTAAGTAATGATCACACTTAAATATATGTTCAAGTTTTTTTGACAGTGTCCATACTTTTTGATAACACCAAGACATGTTTAACTAGTCCGCTAAACTGGCATCCATTAATGGTAAGTTAGGTTGTTTGTAGCGTTAACGTTAGCACGCACGTGTAGAGGTGGCCTATCTATTTATTTAAACTAATTAGCTTTGGATAATATGTAACGCGCGTCCTGCTGTCTTACATAAACCAGTTTCTAATATCTTGGACCAGATCAGAAGTCTACGTTCGCTCTTGAGCCAGTGTTGCAGCAAGACAAGGGAAAAAACCACAGAAGACAGGTGTAGTTGAAAAGGTAAGTATTTTTTTTTTCTGTTATACTTTGTATTAATTTGTTTCAGTTTGAAGGGAAAAACAAAAAAAACAAAAAGAAAAAAACAAAACAAAATGACAGCTTCAATAATCAATTCACAAAAGAAACCTCTTGAATTGTTTTCTTGAAATAAAGCAGTTTTCACTCAAATAATGACTCCTTGTGTGTTATTTATTTCTGTAATTAATTATTTAGGTATAGCTATTACTCTTAATTAACGTTGTTTCCTTCCTTATCATGTAGCTGACATACTTAGTTCACACTCAAAACCCAAATTTAAATTATTTAACTCAAAAAACCTCTGTGGTCACTCTTTTTCAGGAAATTTTCAATAAAAGATGAGAAAATAAAATAAAATAAAAATGACAATGCAGACAATTTTTCAGGTGAAATATCCAACGACACACCAAATCCAAGTAAGCATCAGAAAAGACTCGATTAGCTCAGTTCAATGTCCTTTGCACTCGTTTCAGTGTTCAGTTACAAAATACTGATACTCAACTCTGAGATGAATGAGAAAAAACTTCTTGTTCACAGATGCAACAATGTCCAAGGAAGAAAAAAAAAAAAGGAAAGGTATACGTGTGGTCCTACCACTTTGATGAAACAATGTTTTCCAAGTTCAGGAAAAACCAGGTTGGCTCGCCAGCTTCCACCAATGTTGAGCACTCCCCATTTATGGCAGAAACAGTTCAAACTCAGAACTCCTCGTTCACTTTCAAGAGAATATCACGGACAGGAACAACAAAATAGAGAAAAGGGGGGGGAAAAAAACCCAACCTTGCGAAGACAAGACAGAAAAACACAATAAATTACAATTAATTCTCTTTAAACAACATTAACACATAAAATGATGATTCTTATCACAACAAATCCTTCAAAATGAATATATACACATTTTACCAGTGCTTATTACCCCTTTTTAACCCTTAATAGAAAAAAAAAATGAAGAAAATGACGTCTTAAAATGACGTGCACTCAATTAGCTTATAGCTCACACCACATGGCTAGCAAAACTCCACGTGAGCGGCATTACACTCTTTACGCTCATGAATTCAACAACGTGCAAAAACACTTTTAAGCAGTAAATAAATCAGAAAGCAAGCGCAGAACATAGAAAGAAGAGCGAAGAGAAAAACAGCACAAGCGTACAAAAGAGTAAAATATGAGCAGAAAATGCAAGAAAGCACAAAGTACACAGTAATAAAACCAAGGAAAACATACTTTTTAAGAAAGCATGACCATAAGTTTAAGTTTTGTGCAAAATAACTTTTAATGTGTTTAAAGTTTTTATTCATGCTTGTTATTTCTTGATTCACGCTTATTATATTTTGATCCGTGACCACGTTGTTTGCTATTCTGATCATTTTGCTTTTTTTTTTTCAGTTTATGCAATATATTTTTACATGTGTTTTTACATTTTTGATTCACGCTTATTATTTTTTTATACGTGACCGCTATATATTTGGCGGGAATTTGATCCCATAGAGGTGCTACTGGGTTCACTACTGTGAAGATCGCGAGTCAGCATCGTCAACTTCATCTTTGCAGCCGACACAGAAAACACTTGTTTATTAATAAACAATTAAAACGTCTCCTTGCTATATTTGACATCATTACTGTTGCCGGTTCTTTGTGACAGCATTTATGTGCTTTATTGGCAGCGCCACCCCTTACATGTTACATGAATGGGTCACCACTGCATCAGCACCCAAAACAGGGGAGCATTTGGTAGACTTGTTCAAGTAGGAGAAGATGTACATTTTTTATTTGAAAATTTATTTTTATTTATTTTACTCCCAAGGACTGAAGTTTGAAGTCTGAACTTAAAAATAAAATGTTGCACTGGCATATAATTTATTCTCCAAGTGAAATAATTTACCTATTTTTCAGGGGTGAATGTCTGTTTACATTAGTAAAATTATACATTTATGGTAGAATTAAATGTTGTTTTGTTGGTCTTGTCGCCTGTGTTAAAGTCAATGGAGATCTGGGAAAAAGTGTCGGACCAATCACCTCTTGACTGCGCTGTGATTGGTCAATCTACATTCTAGTATAGCTAGAAAATCATAGTATCATTTTATTACGTTTAGATTTTAGAAATAACCGGCCACGTGTTTAGATTTTAGAAATAACCGGCCACGTGTAAACGTAGCCTGAAAAAACCCATACTATGGTGAAAACTTGTTTTATCAGTCATCACTGAGCATGTTTACATGCACCATTACGTTGACAACTCACAAAAATCAGCTTATTGAAATAACCTGTTGGCCTGATTTACATGCAAAACCAATTAAGCCGACAACGTAGGCTAGGTAAATCGCGCCTTTATCAATAGACTACATCAGGCTATTTCCCAGTGACGTCAAAACGTTCCTGTCATATTAGGTGCAATAGGGGGAAAATTTGCTTTTCACAGCTCCTCCCAAAGTGCGTGATTGCAGAAAAAATATATATGTTTGTATTAAACATTGATGGAGCAACAAACTTTGTATGAAAATAAATCATAAAAGTGGTTTATTTTGTTTAAAAATCTTATAAATGTATGAGGCTAAAGGGGGCCTTTTATTATTAAAATGGCAACAACAAAAATCAAGTAAATTGTTTTGATTTGTCGATCATTGTTGTTTGTATGACAGCAAACAACAGGGAAGTAATTTTTCCTTTAGCTTTACAAAAACAACAAAGGTGAATGGAATCTGTGTTATGGAAAACAAACATTTTTGACATACACAACTGGAAATGTTTAGTTCTGCTGAAAGATGTGACCCTCTTAACTTGCTAAGCTAGTTCAACCTGTTCAGTTCTAGACAGTTCTTTGTCAGTTTTATTCCAATTGACTCACAAATACGGTCGATACTCAGTCACAAGCTACTTATTTGGTATCGAACCGTGTAAAAAGAAAGTTATATTAACATTATATTAATACAAAATATGGGTTCCTGCATCACTTTCAAATACTTTTTTTAATTCATTTAAAAAAATGTTTTACGCCAAGACACCCCTGACCTAGCTGACTCGTATAAAAATTGCTTTATAATTTTAATTCTATTTGCAGTAAAATTTTAGATGATGACACTCCAGTGAAAACTAAATATCAAAAATCAATCCCCGAGCCATGGGTAAATAATACCACTCGGACTCTGAGACAGAAGGGCCGAGTGGAAATGGAAAAAGGACAAACTACAGATCACCTATGAGATGCTTAAAGACTTCCTTTTTAAGTATCAGATTGAGTTGAGAGTGGCCAAAACCGATTATTTCTCTATACACTGTAAAAACTAAAGGTGCCTCAAATATCCTGTCGGATACTCAAGGAGAATTTTTTAATTCTGGCTGCTTAACATACCATTTCAATGCAGTTTGGGAGGGACAGAAATGCCTTTAACGGAGCTAGCAGCAACCCTCCTCTATCTGAGAACTAAGTTAAAGTATCTATTTTGTAAGTTTATGTAAAAGACAGGTTGATGAAAGAACTGTAAGCTCAAATTCAAAAGCTTTTGAAGTCTACTTCATTAAAGCATGTTTACACACACACACACACACTTACACTTAGGCCTACTACACATGATTTTAAAAACAGTACCATTGCAGTTATGATGTTATGATTTTAAACTGGTCTGACTTTGTGGTGCTCTGAAATTAAGTTATTTTAATATTAATATGTGATGAAGGACTTTGAAAGAAGTTTGACAGATTTCAGTGCTGAATAAGGTTAACACTACCCCGTTTATTTGAAAATGGTTAATATTTGACAGAAATGTAAAAAAGTAATCAAATCAAATGTAATATGTAACATTACTTTAGTAAAATCATTGAAATACTGTAGTTACACTGCTCATTATATTTTAAATAAGGAACTTGTATAGAGTAATTTATGAGCTAACAGAAAAGCTAGTAACTTGTAACTTATAGCTATAACTTATGGCTATAGCTAGCCATTACGTTACACTGACACAACTTAAGTTAATACTCTGAATTCGCAGCTAATATCAAATCCATGACTTTTTGATCAAGTAAAAATTTCCAGGTCAACCACAAATAATCCCACTACCTTTTAATATCATCCGATAACTAATTCAATGCTGATTTGTTGCTTTGCCCACTTACCACTTCATTGCCAGCTCAACGTGCGAGACGAGTGAGTTGCTTGAGCATACACAGCAAAGATTCTAGATTTGATATACACAGAAACCATATTAGGAAAAAGGGGCGGGCTGATGCTGACTGATTTATTACACATCCAGAAGAATACATTTGAGTCGTTATAGGCTCTGGTATATTATGGAGCATAATAGGAATAAAGTTGTGACCAAAAAATGATCAGAGTGGGAAAATCCACTTTGAATGGGCATGATGCCACTGCTTGCTGGAACTTATGGGATCCTTTAAGCACTTTGTATTCAGTTCAGAGGTTCTGGAGTCACCTTTTCATTACCATGAAACCTCGAAGTGCTTTGGGGGAAATTAGAGGAACTCGAATGCTATAAAAGGGATATTGTAAAATCTTTTAACATTTAAGTGGTTCCTGGAAGATCTCTTATGTTAAAGCCAGCATCTGGAGGAACCCAATGGTTCTGTGAGACCAGAATAAGATGATTTTTATCCTACTATTATTATACTTAAGTTTGATTCAGTATAGGTGTTATGACGGTGAGGAAGTACGAACCCAATCGCAGACAGTAGTCAGGGCAACACGATTTATTAAACAAATAACAGGGAAAACAAAGCCCACGAGGGGGCAAAACAAGACAGGACAATGGATACTAACTAGACTGAGACTGTGACAGATAACTACAAGTAAACAAACAACTAATACAGGCAATAGCGCAACAGGACAACAGCTCTTGACAAGATTCTCACAGACAAAGTTTTGACAAGGATTAACAATGAACCGACACAGGACAGCAAACACAAGGGGATTAAATAGGGAGACTAATGATAACATAACAGGTGACACAGGTAAAGCAATAATGACGAGACTAATGATAACATAACAGGTGACACAGGTAAAGCAATAATGACTAACGAGGAGAACAAGGGGGCGGGGTTAAGTGACGAGACAACGCAAGCACACAGCCCAAACACAAGGCCATGTGCTTGCACACAAAACATGGGTCTGCCATGATCCTGCCACAAGACCAGGAAAAACAAAGACATGATGGCAGAATCATGACAATAGGCTTACATTTGAAGACTTCAGATGCACAAGCCTGCACTTCAGATGCACTTCATGTCACATGTTTACCAGCCTTCTCTGTCGGTAATATAGGATTTATATGTGATAAATGCAAGGAGACAGTCAGGCTGACGGAGAAGATTTCAGAACTAGAGACACGCATCCAAACTTTAATCGAGAATAGTAAGAAGAGTGCTAGAGCTTTAGATACTTTTTTGGATGCGCCTAGCCTAGTGAACTCTGTACATGATTCGGTTCCGGCTGAAGTAGCCCGTGCAGCAGGGCAGATGGGTGAAAGTGAGGGATCGCTCTAGTCGCGGATCAAAAAAACACTTTTCCGTTCCGATAACAAATCGATTTGCCCCGCTCAGTGAAACACACACTGAGAATTATGCTGATTGTGCCCTGGTAATTGGCAATTCTATTACACAGAACGTGAAAATAGAGACACCACCATAGTCACATGTTTGCCGGGAGCCAGAGCGCCTGACATCAAAGCAAATTTAAAAGTGCTGGCTAATGCTAAACGTAAATTCTCTAAGATTATTATTCACGTCGGCACTAATGATGTTCGACTCCGCCAGTCGGAGATCACCAAAATTAATATTAAAGAGGTGTGTTTGAACTCGCAAGTACGATGTCAAGCACTGTCATTTGCTCTGGCCCCCTTCCTGTTCGCAGGAGTGATGAGATAGTTAGTAGATTGTGTTCACTCATTGGCTGGCTGTCGAAGTGGTGTCCGTTAAATAATATAGAAATCATAGACAATTGGAAATGTTTTTGGGGCAAACCTGACCTGTTGAAAAGAGATGGTATTCATCCCTCCTGGGATGGTGCTGCTCTTCTCTCTAGTAATTTGGCTCATAGTCTTAGAGATAAAACATGACAATCTGGGGCTCAGGTCAGGAAGCAGACAGACTGGCTTAACCGACCGTCTGCTAGCGGCCTCACGTCACCAAGGTCAGATAAATCCCATCACATAGAGACTCTTTCACCTAGATATCATCATATAGAGACTGTGTCTGTTCCCCGAATTTGGAAATCCCCCCCAAAAAAACGTTCAAAACCCATCTAAGGTTAAATTTTTTATTGATTTTCAACAAATAAAAAACGGATATAATACAGATGAGCAAATGATAAAGCTTGGGTTGCTGAATATTCGATCTCTTACTTCAAAAGCGCTAATAGTTATGATTGATTGATAATGATATGATTTCAGATTATAACCTAGATGTGCTGTGTTTGACAGAAACCTGGCTAAAACCAAACGATTACATTGCTTTAAATGAGTCAACCCCACAAGATTACGGTTATAAACATAAACCTCGTCTGAAACGCAAAGGAGGAGATGTTGCTTTAATTTATATTAATATTTTCAAAACCACTAAAAAATATAGTTTTAAATATAATTATTTTGAAGTGTTGGTTCTTAATGTAAAAATATATAGTGTAAACGATAAATCACATTTGAAAATTCTGCTGGCTGCTGTATACAGGCCAGGGTACCATATAGACTTTTCAAAGAATTTGCAGACTTTCTATCAAAATTAGTATTGGCTGCAGATAAAGTACTAATTGTTGGTGATTTAATATACACATAGATAATGAAAAAGATGCATTGGGATTGGCATTTAAAGACATTATTAACTCTATTGGAGTTAGACAACACGTGTCAGGACCTACTCACTGCCGTAATCATACTCTAGATCTAATACTATCACATGGAATAGATGTTGATGCCGTCAAAATACTGCAGCAGAGCGATGACATCTCAGATCATTATCTAGTCTCATGTAAATTACATTTAGCCAAGGCTGCAAAGCCGACTCAGTGTTATAAATATGTAGACCCATCACTTCTGCCATTAAAGATTGCTTCATCAATATGTCCAATCAGTTTCATCATCTCAGCATCCCGGATAGCTCAGAAGAACTAGAGGTATTTCGGATTTCATGGAAGGAGAGCTCGATTGCTTACAGAGAGGCTTTAAAAGCTGCTAGATCTGCTTATTTTTCAACCCTATTAGAAGAAAATAAACATATCGGTATAGGGTCTAACACACAAGTTGTCGATTTAGATGATGTAACGACATTAGCTCAAATAAGGGAATATAAACTGATCATGAATATGATCGGGTAGTTGTATACAAAAATAAATTTATTATTGTTATTGACTCTGATTAAAGCTTATAGCTTAGATCGGAAAAGCTATTCTTCTGGCCACGAAAAATAACTTTTTGTTCTATAAAAATACTAATTTAAGTATTTACAAATGTAAATACATTTAAGGGACTTCGAGATTATGAGCATTAGGCAGTTTCAGTAAATTAATATAATGCTTTTAATACATGAAACTTCAAAAACAAACATTTGACTACAGTAACACACGGAATATCATTTGTTGCTATAGGAGAGTAAGAATTTTGCAAACTCGTCAAATCATGTAAATCGACAACTTGTATGTTAGACCCTATACCGACTAAGCTGCTGAAAGAGATGCTTCCAGATGTTATAGATCCTCTTCTTGATATCATTAATTCATCTTTGTCTCTACTAGGATACGTACCAAAAACCTTTAAGCAGCTAGCTATGGTTAAACCGCTTGTTAAAAAAACGCAACTTGATCCTAAAAAATTAGTCAATTACAGACCGATCTCGAATCTGCCTTTTCTGGCAAAGATATTAGAAAAAGCAGTATCCTCACAACTGTGTTCCTTTCTTGAAAGAAATTATATCTGCGAGGATTTTCAGTCCGGATTTAGACCGTACCATAGTACCGAGACAGCTCTCGTTAGAGTCACAAATGATTTGCTCTTATCATCCGATCGTGGTTGTATTTCTCTATTATTGTTACTTGATCTTAGTGCTGCGTTTGACACCATTGACCACAACATCCTTTTAAATAGACTCGAACATCATGTTGGCATTAGTGGAATTGCACTAGCATGGTTTAAATCTTACTTATCTGACCGTTATCAGTTTGTAGCAGTAAATGAAGAGATGTCTTATCAATCACAAGTTCAGTATGGCGTACCACAAGGCTCAGTACTAGGACCACTGCTGTTCACTCTGTTCATGCTACCACATCGTAAGAAGAATGGCATCTACGATAATTTTAGTGTCTTTGTTTATCCCGAGATTTTACCGCAGCCTGCCGGATTCAGGCCGTATCCAGATCTGACGAAATACCTTCGCCTGGACCCGATGTCAACACAGTGCTGAAGTGCCAACTAGCCTCTCCCTATGGAGGATCCCTTTACCACTCTACAGATAAAGCATTGTGGAAAATTTGCGTATCTACCCCGTAGTGCTAAAATAAAATAAAATTCTGTATCAAATTTATAGGCAGGCAAGTAGTTTGTTTAGGCTTGGTTTGTAGAGAATTACAAACATGCGCACATATATTCAAACGCACATAACTATATAATTAATTCTTGATGCTCACGAGAGCGCCATCTGCGTTTCTCACAGGTTCGCGTTTAAAGTCTTGTTTAGAGAGAACGGTGTCGTCTTAGCGGCCCCTAATTTAATAACAAATTATCCTTTCGACGGAAGTGAATTAATCAAAACTAACTTAAGCTGGAAAATAACTTTATTCAAGAACCGCTATAAAGCCAAAACAATCTGTTACCTTAAATGATACGTTTATCTCTGTAAAGCAGCTTTGAAACAATCTACATTGTTAAAAGCGCTATATAAATGAAGATGACTTGACAAGCCTCTAAGTGCCATCCGGAATTTTCTTCTAGAATTATCATTTTTCCGCTAGCTGCCTGTCTCCTGAACACACTCTAAAAAAAACGCGGTCTCTGTAGACACCCCAGGCTCCACAAACAGCAACAAAAACAAACTGGACTAACCTGCACCACGAAACATAACAAACAGTGTTCCAGCCAATAACCGACAAGAAGGGGTGGGGGTGGGGTTTGGGGGGTTAGTGCGCGGATGAGGAGGAGGGAGGGTCTAGCTCGCCTCCGTTTTGTTTGACAATAGTTCGAACTTCAACAAGAAGTGACGTCACCCAGGATCGCTTAGAGAACCTTTAATAAACAATACATAATAATATGGAAGGCCAAAAGGGACAAAACGTGTGAAACTGACGCGTTAACACGCATTTACGCGTTAACACGCAATTTACGTGTTAACACGTAATGACGTGTTAACACGTAAATGCGTGTTAACGCGTAAATACATTTTTGGGACATTAGCACCACCTGCTGGTTTGATGCTGCTCTTGATGTGCTCAAACACAGAGAAAGCTTGTAAATACCAGTTTTTAATGTGAAATACATGTTCAACAATGTACTTTTCATCGGTTAAAACTAGGCATATAGCCTACATATAAGTACAGCATATTTTAAATAAGCCTCTGAAAGTCATGACCATTTTCACAATCACAAAGTTTTGTTTGGATAATTACACATTTCCTTCAAATAGTATTTTCATGTAGCCTACACTCCTACTGTAGCATATTTCTAAAGCATCTTTTTATAATTTAACTATATGCATTATTCTAACCCTTCTGATAACACATTAAGCCTTGTGAATCTGATTGATATATATAAATACACTTTTTAATAAAATAGCAAAACATATATTTACAAGGTAGATGTAAAATCATCTTAATAGGTCAATATAAGCCTTTTCATTAAATCATTTATTATTATTACACTTTTGCCATTATTATGTATATAAGCAACTGAAAAAAGCACAAAATGTCAGTGCATGTCAGAACATCTCAAGGACCCCAAAAACATCTTAGACCCCAGAGGGTTAACTAGCTTTTTAAGCTTGTTAGATTTTTAGTGTCTTGATAAAAGTTGCCCCCTTTATATCAGGATAATAATTAAATAGTTTTTTGTTACAGAAATGAGAATAGTGGTGAAAGTCATCCAAAGGGAGTGGGAGCGGCAAAGAGGACAGCAGAATCTAGTGGTGGGTACTTCAATAGATGGGTGGAATTTCTGTTGTATTTACCGTGCCTTTGTTTGTACACTTTACCCAAACTACATTTTCAGTGTCATGAAACAAAATAATAAACTGACACATTATTATAAGAAGAGGCAGATGTCACGGCCGGCTCGCAAGCCGCGACAAAGAAGGAGATGACATGTTTAAGTGGTATGCAAAAGGAATAACATTTATATAAGTAAAAGTAATAAAGTAAGAGACTAGACAAAAACGGGAATAAAACAATAACTAAGACGACGACAAAATGGCACGAGGGGAGAGCGCCCCGTCACGACTGAAGGGAGCTGCTTTAATCTGCCGGCATCAGCTCTAGCACAGGTGTAAACCATCAGTCATCATGACGTCACTCACTCCAACTCCAACCTACAATACAAGAGACAAAAAGACAACCAAACCCACACAATATGACATCGTCATAAAAACCTGGGGTCGTAACACAGAGACCCCCAGAGCAGCAGCGAGAGGGACAGTAGCAGAGACACCCAGGGCCAGGGAAGCAGAGACACTTAGGCCCCGTCCACACTACTGCGTTTTAGTTTAGAAATGGAGAATTAAAACGAATACGATCTCCGTCCACACCAGCGTTTTATCTGCGTATTAGAATTGATCTCCGTCCACATTAAAACGACTGAAAACGCGGATCATGTGACCATTCACCAACACTGAGCATGCGCATGCCGGTGTAAACACAACTTCATTGATAAAATTATCCCACCATGCGCTGGTTCTTCCCGGGTTAACCCAGAATCGACGCTCCATGTGCGGTCGGTACCGCCGCTGCACAGGAATTGTCACAGATCGCTCGAATGATAGCTTGCCTCCGGCGCATGTAGGCAGTTATAGCATTGTAAAATGCAGAATTTACTTGCACAACAGCTGCTAGCAAAGATATACGCCATGACTGACAACACCCAATCATAGAGCCAAACGTGAGCCTCTACTACGTCATCGTTTCTAAAGTCCTCCGTTTTGACCTGTCCACACTAAAACGCCCTCCGGAGATTCAAAACAAAAAACGGGTATGCAGCGTTTCTAAACTTCTCCGTTTTGGGTCTCCGTTTTTGCCGTTGTAGTGTGGATGGGAGGTGCAAACGTAGCAAAAGGTCTCCATTTTTAAACGAAAACGCAGTAGTGTGGACGGGGCCTTAGGCCGATAATAGAGACACCAGCAGTAGGGATACAGCAGAGACCAGAGCAAGGGAAGAGTCGGAAAAGGGTTAGCACTCCATCATCATTGAACTCAGTAAGCAGAAAGAGGCTTTATCAAGAGGGTAAAGAACACATCACGTCTAAAGAGACAGTGCCAGCCAAACAGATGAAAACAATTAAGGACTGCACCGTGTCCTGTAAATTTAACTGTGCCAGGAAAGTCACTTGGTGAGAGGAAGAGGTGTTTTGAAGGGTACTACAGGCTGAATCAGGACAGGAAATATGACTACATTATGATGCCAACTGAGTGCCATGTCAAAGAGAGACAACGTAGTAGTGGCGGCAACTCACATCGTACACACTCATTCAAATATTTTCACGATATAGGAGAGGGACAGAAAGTCAGAGTATGCAAGCCTTTTTTTCTATACTCTTTCAATAAGTCAGAAAACAGTGTATAATGTACACCAAAAGACAAGCCAGGCTGTCATGCCAAAGTCAGATGCACGGGGAAAGCATCCTAAAAGACACATAGATGAGGACAAAAAAGAGAAGGTGCAGGAGCCCATTAGGTCTTTCCCTGTCGTCGAGTCACACTACTGTCGTGCCCGCACCCAAAAGCAATATCTGGAGCCAACTCTAAATGTGGCCAAGATGTATTATCTCTATAAAATCAAATGTGCTGTACATGAAACACCAGTGAAAATGTCTTACTATATATTTATATTTAACACAGAGTTTAATCTTGGTTTTCATGTCCCCAAATCAGACAGGTGTGATGAATGTGAGGCACATGAAGCAGCACAAAAACAGGGGTTGTTAAACAAGCACCAAGAGGATGCACACAATAAACATGTATATGGAAAACAATGCCATGCGCCAATTGGTGCCAAAGAGATAGAGATGATAAACAGCACCTTACGGTCTGTTTTGATTTAGAAAATGTCATCTCATGTCCACGAGCTGAGGTTAGTTCATTCTTTTAGAATAGAATGAAAGGAAGATTAATATGACTGCCCACAGCTCACTCACTAAGAAAGGGTATTGTGCTGTGTGGACGGAGGCCATTTCAGGTAGAGGAGGAAATGACATGGCAAGTGCCATAGTCAAAATCCTTGAAAGAGTTGTTCAAGACCATCCTGAGGTAACTGATATAGTCACATGGAGTGACAGCTGTGTGCCACAAAATAGAAATTCCATTATGTCTTTTGCAATCATTGAGTTCTTGTCAAAAAATAGCAAAATCCAAAAGATCACAATGAAATATTCTATGCCTGGCCACTCAAATGCCCAAACCAGGGCTAACATGCCAACGTCTCTCTTGCTACCCAAGCCAAAGTTGCTCACCAACAAAAACACAACTGCAGAGGCAAAGAAGTCAGACCTTTTATCCATTTACAAGTACATGCCTGTCGTTGACAAAGCATACTACAAGGCAGTATTTAGAAAGCCATAATCTATATAGAAGGTTGGAGGGTTGGAAAGAGTCATGACAACATAAATTACATATAACATGAAGTACATAATACATAACAAAACAGACATACAAATAAATAATAAAAGTGTCTCATAGTGTGTTCTCAAAGTGTCTCATAGTTTAACACTAGCTTATAAAATAAATGAACAATGTGTTTTTAAAAAGTGTTTAATGATGTTAGTAACAGTGTGTGTGCAGGGGGAGGGGGGGTATACGGGTGGAGAGGAGGGGATGTCAAGGGTGGAGGATTTAAAAAGAATGAATTATAACAATACATTATTGCCCACATGGAAAGAACCTATATAAACATATATGTTTTAATATAGGTTTTGATATAGGTTTTTAATATATGTGACATATATAAAATTGGCCGTTTTCCTATATTATATGTACATATATGCACATATATGTACATATATGTATACATATATATGTACACATATATGCATATATATGTGCACATATATGTACACACATATGCACATATATGTACACATATATGTGTACATGTATGCACATATATGTGTACATATATATGTGCATACATGTACCTATATAGGTACATATATGCATGAATATATGTGTGCATATGCACGTATATGTTCACCTATATATGCACCTATACGTTTACCTATATATTAGTAAAATTATGAAAATCCATAGCTACTAGGCAACATAAATAATGTAGAAATGTAGAATGTAGAAATTTACATAATTTATTTACTTAAGAACAATCAAATAGTACAAGAACAAAAATAAGTAAAAAAAACAACAGAAAAAAAAGTATCTTGTTGATCTTCTCAGCTCCGTGAGCTTCGAATTGATAGATGTGCCCATCTGCCCTCGGCTGGCTGCCGGCCACTTCTTCAATGTAGCATCTAGAAAAGACAAAAATAATAAGACAGTATAATAATAATAATATAGTGCTTCATCAGGAACCCAAAGTGCTTACTGTACAGCTGCGATTGGAGACATATTTTGGATAAATGGATGATCATAATAAAAAAATGTGTCATGTAAACATGTCAATTGGAAGATTCTGATTGGATTCTGCTAAATCTGAAAAACTCTGATTGAAAACATCACCCGCATTTTCCTGCACCCAACAGTACCCAAAATACTTTACGATGGCCTCCCATTGACCCATTCACTCTCACACACACACGGCGAGCTGCAAGCTAGGTTTACTCGAAGAGCAATAGGATATGCATTAAAATCAAGCAAATAAATTACCGGTATAGACAAAATAAGGCACAAACAAAGGACAGAGGGGATTACGGGTGAAGGAGAGGTGAATATGATTATTTATGATTATTTATGAACACTTCAGATGACAACAATATGCCATGAGGTTATTTGCAACACTATATGTTCTACAAAATATAGGACTACACACCTTACAGCGCAATATCCCAGAAATGTGGCTTTAGAAGAGGAAAGGTAGGATCAAGAAGTGAGCAAGCGATGAATTAGTATTATAGGTGCCAAGCAGATACAGTAACAATAATGGAGTCTCCATTGATGCCTAATAAACATTGATACAAGTAGGCTATTGTTAAAGTGGTAAAATTATAAAGTCTTAAAAGTTTTGTTTTCACTTCTCAACGCATTATGCATTTACTCACCAAATAATGGCTGCCTTTTTAATTTGGTCAAGGGCGACCGGCTGCTCCCGGTATTTTGATATTTCAAAATTATTATGAAAGGGGGTAAAATGAAGGTGGAGAAAGCAAGAGTTTTTTTATATACACACACATCACATTTTCTTAAGGTGCAAGGAAATACTAAAATGCCAAGTAAAAAAGCGATGGTAAGCCGGCACACAAACATAATTTATTCCACAGAATATGACTGACATGACAAGGACAGAAGAGATTAGGAACATGTTGTTTTGTACCATTCAGGTTGCTTTTCAGCAAAGTCTCCAAATCACAGGTGCCCAGCAGCAGATTCCACACCATGGCAGTAGCAGAGGTGGCAAGGCTTTCCACGCTTCTGCCTGGCAACACCCCAGAGCCCTTTATAACTTCAATCTGAAAAATTATTTCACATCACAGTATTAATTTATTGGCAACTTTTAGAAACTTTTTCATGTTTCATATTGATTCTTATGTTTAACTTCCCAATAGTTAATAGGTTATGTATAAATGGCTGCAGATTAATGATATGTATAAATGCAGATTAACGATAAAGATATGAAACAAATTAAAGGGATAGTTCACTTTGAAATTAAATTTTGGTATGTTTTAGCTTACCTCAAGGGCATCCAAGATGTAGGTGTCTTTGTTTCCGCAGTAGTTTCAATTTTGATATTTGTCTGTCAGTCATATAATGCAGGTCTATGCGTCACCTCCTCAAAGAGCATGCACAGAGAAGTACAAATTAAACAATTCTCCATCGTAAGTACACATCGATGGCCTAAGACACGAGCGGTTTGTGTGAGAAAACGAACAGTATTTGTATCGTGTTTACCTCTTGTACACAACCGTCCAATCTGAGGGCGCGCGGACACACCAGTAAGCGCGCGCGCCCTCAGATTACTTGGACGGTTGTGTACAAGAGGTAAACACGATACAAATACTGTTCGTTTTCTCACACAAACCGCTTTAATTAAAATTAGGAATACTTACGATTGATGATAATGTATTTCAGAAGGTTAGAAGGCACTCCAACGCTGATATCGCCGTTTTTACTCCCAGCCGCTATCTTTCGGCGCGAAATAGCGTTTTTGCCGCATGCGGATGACGTCATCAGCGCGACGCTGTAGCGGCCAATCGGTAGCAGCAGAGTGGAGAAATGCTTGCCAGTTAAAATAAGACGCAATTAAAGAAAAGCAATAGATATGGATCCAAGTACGTTACAAACGGTACCTCGTTGACTTGAAATTGGAAAAAGGCTTGGTTGACAAAATAAAAAAACGACAAACCAATTTGTTATACATTTATTCTTTTTCTGTTGTTTATATGGCGGTTGGCAAACCAACTAAAAGTGCATTTCCGCCACCTACTGGGTTGGAGTATGGAGCACTACTTGGTTGAATACACTTAGGAAGATTAATTTTTTTTATGTATATTTTTATTTTCCACAATCTTAGAAAGAATTGACCTTGTAAATGTTTCAAGAAAACGTGCGGACATCATAACTTTCCATCTCCTCTCACTTAATTACCATAATAAAATTCCATAACATGCCAATTGTGATACCAATTTCACGTGTTCACTAAGTTACACAAGTTCTTAATTTTTTTTTTTTTAAATTAGTTCGTAGTTATTGCCTTGATAAAAGAAAATGTCATATATTGCCAAAGAGCTACAAAATGACCAGATCCTGCCATGAGCTATATAGGAGACATATCTTGTATGTACATATAGGGCTTATATGTGGATATAAAGAAGCAATACAGGAGACCTATATGGCCTGTATATGCACATATATGCACCTCAATTTTGCCTATATGTGGCATATACGCATATATGCAGCATATATATTATCATATATGTGCATGTATGCTGTATATATGCAGCATATATGTGCATATAAACTGCATATAGGTTTCATATATGTGCATATATGCTGTATATATGCAGCATATATGTGCATATAAACTACATATAGGTTTCATATATGCGCATATATCCTCATATAGGTTTTTTCCATGTGGGTGATTAGAAGTGTGTTTAGAATGTTTTTAATGAAATAAATTAACACTGTTTTTAAAATGTTTCAGAGCACAGAGGGGGTGGGGGGATGAAAACATAACTTTCATGATGTTACACAATATTTTTTATGTTTTAATTTACTAAATGAACTGTTTTTAATGTTTTAATTTGTAAATGTCTTATAAATCGCATTAATATTTTTCTACAGAGTTTATAAAATATATAATATTTTATTTTTATACGTTAAAAAGACATAATAGTTCGACAGTGTCACCTTGTCTGTCCCGCTTTTATTTTGAAAAGCGCCGTTCTTCTTCAGATGGTTTATGACGCTAAACTTCCTGTTACTCTCTTCTCAATGTGGTGCTCACATGCTCTTATATACTGTCTATGCTCACATGTCGTCGGAAGAACGGTAAAAAGAACTTGTAACCACTTTAATTATTTATCGTGTTCATCCATTTGAATCTTGTAAAGAGAGAGTTTACATTGTGATTTAATTTATTTTTGTATTGCTCGTACATGTTATGTTTTAAGAGCTCCGAACTGTGATGGTGTGTCGAGCTAGAGAGCATGGTAGCTGATGGCAGAAACTCTTTGAATTAGCGCCCTTGGAGAGCGGAATGAGGTATGAAGGAAAATGTATGGAGTGTGTATTATTATCAGAAGGGATTTTGTTTAAGGAAAAGAGAATATTATTACTTCATTTGTTTATGGGTTTATTGCACATGTCATCAATATAAAAACATATTCTTTCTGTGAACAATTACCATATAATATATTATATTTCATTTAAAAGAAGCATGTGATATTTCTTTTGTCATAACTGCTTAAAAATATATTTCATTTCATATTTCATCTTGATCATCTGTTGAAATTATTTGCATTGTGTGTAAACATAATTCCTTTGTGAACATAATTTACGTGCAATTCAATTGTGAAGCTACATGGAAGTATTTTGTGTTTCTTCTGTAGTTTTCACGGTGTTCATGGTGCATGGTGCTCGTTGAGAGGAAGAAATAAAAAGACACCCGTTTGAAACTCTCTGCGTCTTGATGTATATATCCGAGGGGCCGCTACAGTGAAAACTCATCGCTGCACCAGCCCTGCCGTCCCTGGTGAGAAGCTGACGCCATCACATCTGAGGTCCATCCACCAACCTAATACCAGCCAGGTTACTTCGCTTGCATCCAGCTCCTGCACCCAGGCAAGACTTAAAATGGACAGCATGCTTAAGGTACAGCTAGAGATGCAAAAGGAGACACTGGATGCCAAGGAGCAAAAATGCTGAAAAGGGACAATTTCTACACACGCACGCTTACAGCATAACTGAAGTGACTTAAATAATAATATGGTATTATAAAGTCAAATTATCTTGCAAGCTAATTCTCCGTTCCTAACGCTTCTAAAACTGGTGACTATTTTAAGAGACTAGCTCATGCGCTTGGGTCTTGTCTATTTATGAAAAGGTTGAAGGGGAATTTTGTTGTCACTGTTTTATGCTAAAAATCCTTTTGGATGTCCATAATCTGTTAATGCTTGGCATAAACATTACTCTGTGGTAAAAGATAACTACAGCTTACAAGTGTGAATTCAGGCATAGGACAATCAAAGGCTACACTCGACTTAAAACAGTAGCACAAACAAACAAGATGTCACTTAAAGACACCTCATGCAGGTCTAGCTCACGTGAAAGAAAGCTAACAGAGAAAGGCCAAGAGATGCATGACCAAGACACCAGAAAACGTGAGAAGGCATTTAACAAGACCTATGACTCTTGGAAGCTGGTAGCAAGGGAGACTAGGACAAAATTAAAAACCCTCTGTTCATCAGAAGACCTCAATGAATTACAGCTAGACATTCAAGCAAAGCATGATGACGTGGGCCAGCAGTATGAACCTATTCTACGTAACAGTAACACCACACCAGAGATTGTAAAGAAAATGGATGCCTGTGTTACGCTAACAAAAGACATTTGTGACCTCATAAGTAACCGGCTAGAGACTATTAATCAAGACTATAATGATCAACTTGAGAAGGAAAGGGTAAGAGAAACCTTAAACAAAGATGAAAATGGGTCTGTCTTTGGCCACACTAAAACTGAAACCGTAAGCTCAGCGGAGTCACCGGAGAGAATGAGCAGCCACTCCAGCTCAGCCAGTACCCACAGCAGTAGAGTAGATGCACAAGCAGAGCTTGCGGCTAAGCTGGAACAATCAAAAGCCATGAAAGAAATCCAAGCACAGCAAGCACATCTTCACAAGTTAGAGGGTGAATGGAAGCTTAAAGAGGCAAAAATGTTAGTAGAAATGAAACAAAAAGAGGTGGAAATGCAACAACAGTTGGAACAAGAGAGAACCAAATTGCAGCAGTTACAAGCAGCAAAAGACGTTGCCATAGCAGCAGCTCGTGTGAGAGCATATGACGATTTTGAAGGGTTTGAGAACCATGATGAGGAGATTAATGACAAAACTAACTCTGCTTGCTACAGAAAGGAAACTGAACCTCGATTAAATCCTGATGCTGCATCATTCCAACCTCACCAAGCTGCTCCTGAGGTGACAATGACCCAGGAGTCTGTCAGTCTAGCCCAAGCAATCGCCAGCTCATTAAGCATGAACCGCTTGCCGGTCCCTGAACCAACCACGTTCCGTGGTGACCCTTTACAGTTTACAGATTGGAAGATGTCATTCATAGCTCTTATTGACAGAAAACCCCTCCCACCAAGTGAGAAGATGTTTTATCTAAAAAATTATCTTGCTGGAGAGGCGCGCAAAGCTGTAGAAGGTTTCTTTTATCGAGATTCAGAAAGCGCATACAATGGAGCATGGAAAGTCTTACAAGACAGATATGGGAACCCGTTCATCATACAAAAGGCTTTCCGAGATAAGCTCATGAGATGGCCAAAGATCAACACAAACGACCCACTAGCACTACAAGAGTTCGCTGACTTCCTCCAAGGCTGCACTGAGGCAATTCCCCATGTCAAAGGACTAGCTATCCTTAACGATTGTGAGGAAAACCACAAGTTGCTCAAAAAACTACCAGAATGGATTGTGCGCAAGTGGAGTCGAATTGTTGTAGAGGAACTTGACACATCCGGAAGCTATCCAGATCTTGCATGCTTCACAAAGTTCCTGAGCAAAGAGGCACGGATAGCCTGTAACCCTATTGCTTCTCCATTGTTGATGAACTTCAGGGCCACAGATGAAAGATCACCAAAGAGAGCCAAAGCTCTCAACACAAACACGCAAACAAAGAGTTTCGCTCAAGAGAAACAAGAAACAAACGGCAGCAAACCAAAATCACCTTGCTCCGTCTGTAAAAGTGAAGCTCATAACATCATCAAGTGTCCCACCTTCGCAGCAAAGAGTGGTGAAGACAAAAAGGCATTCATCTGTGAAAATCGGCTCTGCTTTGGGTGCTTGAGGAAGGGTCACATGACCAAAGATTGTAAGAGACGACACACATGCAACATATGCAGCCGTCGTCACCCAACCTGCTTGCACGATGACCGGAAACAAAGACCTGTGGAAACAACAACGAATAGCTCCACTTCCACAGAAAACCATGCAAGCTTGGAAATGCACAAGGTCGTATCCCATGCATCAACACAACGTGCTTCTGCTACCTCAAGTATCGTCCCAGTCCTTGTGTCTTCAATGCAAGAGCCACACAGAGAAGTACTTACGTACGCAATACTGGACACACAGAGTGACTCAACGTTTGTCTTAGAAGATGTACTTGACAAACTGAATGTTGATACCCAACCAGTAAAATTAAAATTGAGTACTATGACGGCTATTGATACAATCATATCTAGCAAGAACGTCCATGGTCTACAAGTTCGAGGACTGCACTCTAAGAACCACATCGAATTACAACAAGCCTACAGCCGTGACTTTATCCCGGTGGACAAGTCTTACGTCCCAACGAAGGAAACAGCTTTACTCTGGCCTCATCTCAGACATTTGGCAGATAAACTACCACCCCTTCAAGACTGTGATGTAGGGCTTTTGATTGGATATGACTGTCCAGCAGCACTAGCTCCTCTTGAGGTTATCATTGGGGACAAAAATCAACCGTTTGCACAGAGATCAAAACTAGGATGGAGTATCATAGGCTCATCAAATCCTCACCTAGACAGACAAGGAAGTCAGAGCTTTGTGCATCGGCTCACAGTAAAAGAACTGCCAATTCCATTGACGACAGATGTTCTAAAAGCCCTAGAATCAGACTTCACCGAGAGAACTTATGAAGATAAATATGTGTCACAGAACGATGTTCATTTCATACAGTTCCTCAGTGACAACATCACGCAGAAGACGGACATTATGAGATGCCCCTCCCTTTCAAGGGCAACAGTCCACCCAGCCTACCAAACAACAAGAGGCTAGCCACAATTCGCCTGCAGTGCCTTAAGAAGAAGTTAAAGACCAATAAACAATATTACGATCAATACAAAACATTCATGGAAGAAACGATTAACAAGGGTGATGCAGAGCCTGCCCCTACAACATTTGTAGGAGAGACTGAGTGGTACCTTCCGCATCACGGCATCTATCACCCCAGAAAACCAGGCAAGCTGAGAGTCGTATTCGACTGTTCAGCCAAATTCCATGGTGTTTCTTTAAACGACACTCTACTAACTGGGCCTGATCTTATCAATCCTCTGGTAGGAGTTCTCTGCCGCTTCAGGAAGGAGGCCGTAGCGATCATCTGTGATATCGAAAGAATGTTTTATCAGTTCTCCGTCACTCCTGAATCCCGGAATTATCTGAAATTCCTCTGGTGGAAAGGTGGAGATTTGGAGAAGGAACCACAGGAATACAGGATGGCGGTCCATCTCTTCGGAGCCGCCTCGTCTCCAGGATGTGCCAACTTTGGCTTGAAACATCTGGCACGGCAACACAAAGCTACCTATCCACTAGCATCAACATTTGTGGAGAAAAACTTTTATGTTGATGACGGGCTAGTCAGCGTCCCATCGGTCGAGGAAGCCAAGAAACTGATCACTGAGTCACAGGAGTTGTGCAAAAGAGGAGGCCTACGGCTCCATAAATTCAACTCAAATGAGGAAGCAGCCCTCGCCTGCTTAGATGCCTCAGAAAGAGCAGCAACCATCGAACCTCTAGGACTGGATCCAACCCTATCAGAGCGTGCACTCGGCATTCAATGGTCGATTGAAACGGACACTTTCAGTTTTAGCAGCAGCCTGAAAGATCAGCCTTCAACCCGGCGTGGTTGTCTTTCTGTCATTGCCTCTCTTTATGACCCACTTGGATTCATCGCTCCATTCAGTCTAACTGGAAAGCGTATACTTCAAGAGCTGTGTCACAGAGGCATCGGATGGGATGATCCACTCCCAGAAGATATGAGGCCATGGTGGGAGGAGTGGATAAATGGGCTTCAGAGGTTGAAAGAGGTTTCAATTCTGAGATGTTACCACCCATTTAACTTCCATAACATTGTCAGAGTAGAGTTGCACCATTTTTCGGATGCCAGCTGCGTGGGATACGGTGCATGTTCTTACCTCAGGTTCAAAAATGACAAGGATGATGTCCATTGCAGTCTCGTGCTGGCGAAAGCAAGGGTTGCACCCTCAAAGGTCACAAGTATCCCGAGACTAGAACTCGCAGCAGCTGTGGTTTCTACGAAAGTCAGTGTCATGTTAAAAAGTGAACTTGACATAAAGATTGATGAAGAGGTTTTCTGGACAGACTCACAAGTTGTGCTTGGGTACATTAACAATGATGCCCGTAGGTTCCACATATTTGTTGCAAACCGTGTTCAGCTGATAAGGGATAACAGTGATCCTAGTCAGTGGCACTATGTGGACACCGCAGAAAACCCGGCAGATCATGCTTCCCGAGGTCTTCGTGCTTCAGACATTCATTCAACAAACTGGCTGCGAGGACCGAAGTTTCTCTGGGAGAGTAAATTACTTCTAACACCCAGCGCTCCATCAGAATTACTCGTTGGTGATCCTGAAGTCAAGACGATTCAGGTGTTTGCAACAGAAGTCAAAAACTGCAATGACATCCTCAGGCGTTTGAGTCAGTTTTCCTGCTGGACAACAATTCTTAAGGTGGTGGCAAGAATCAAGAGGCTGGGGTCTAAACAGAAACAACACAGTGAGTATGTGACTGTTAAGGAGCGTGAGAAGGCTGCAGACGAAGTGATTAAGATCGTACAGCAGCAAGCTTTCCCTCAGGAGATAAAGATGCTTCAGGGTAAAAAAGACCTTCCAAACTCAAGCTCTCTTTTCCGTCTCGACCCTATCTGGTCTGAAGGACTTCTCTGTGTTGGTGGGAGATTGAAAGAGTCATCGCTCTGTCACAAAGTCAAGCACCCAGTCGTCCTGCCAAATAACAGCCACATCACCAAGCTGATTGTGTCTCATTTCCACGCTAAAACATGCCATCAGGGTCGAAGCCAGACTTTAATGGAGCTTCGGGCCAATGGATTCTGGGTAATTGGTGGGAGCAAGTTGGTCGCTAAGCTGATACACACTTGTGTGCTTTGCAGAAAACTGCGACGGCCGACAGAAAAACAACAAATGGCCGAGCTTCCCGCAGAACGCGTCGAAGCCTCAACACCTTTCACATACAGCGGCATGGACTGTTTCGGTCCTTTCATTGTAAAGAAAGCCCGCAAAGAATACAAAAGATATGGCTTAATTTTCACATGTCTGTACTCTAGAGCTGTTCATATTGAAATGCTCGAAGATTTGTCAACAGACTCATTCATCAACTCATTGAGATGCTTCATCAGCTTGAGAGGAGCTGTTCAACAACTTCGCTGTGACCAAGGCTCTAATTTTGTTGGTGCCAGGAATGAGCTCAAGGAAGCACTTAAACAATGTGACACTAAGCTACTGGAAATCTTCCTGACTGAGAAGCAGTGCGAATTTGTTTTCAATGCTCCCTCTGACAGTCCTGCAGGTGGTGTCTGGGAACGTCAGATCAGAACTGTTCGAAATGTGCTGAATGCTACCTTTGCACAGTGCCCAGGTCGACTTGATGACGCCTCCCTCAGAACACTGCTATATGAGGCCATGGCTATTGTTAATAGTCGTCCGTTAACAGTGGATGGAATCAATGATCCACAAGCACTGGAGCCTATAACACCGAATCACCTCATTATGATGAAACCTAAAGTTGCTCTTCCTCCTCCAGGAGTATTTGTCAAGGAGGACCTGTATGCGACAAAGAGGTGGAGAAGAGTTCAGTATCTCATCGAACAGTTTTGGAGCCGCTGGAAAAGGGAGTATCTGCTGAACATATCCTTGAGACAGAAATGGCACTCACCTCAACGCAACCTCCAAGTTAATGACATTGTCATTATTAAAGACGACAACCTCCCAAGAAATCAGTGGCAACTTGGACGAGTGATTGAGACTGTTCAAAGTAGTGATGGCTTGGTTCGTCGAGTTAAAGTGCAAGTTGGGGAGAGGAAACCTCATAAAAAACAAGATCCTCCCTCCAAGCCCTCAGTTATTGAGAGACCAATCAAAAAATTAGTGCTCCTCCTAGAGAACTGACTAGAAGAAAGCAATTGATAACACTGCACAACCTGCTCTGTTTATACCTCTGATAGCTTAACTTCAGGCTATTCATTTCTTAGAGTCAAGAAATCCTGCACAATTCACTTACTCTTTTTATATTTGTTCATTCATTGTACTAGGATTTGGTGGGAGTGTAAATGTCTTATAAATCGCATTAATATTTTTCTACAGAGTTTATAAAATATATAATATTTTATTTTTATACGTTAAAAAGACATAATAGTTCGACAGTGTCACCTTGTCTGTCCCGCTTTTATTTTGAAAAGCGCCGTTCTTCTTCAGATGGTTTATGACGCTAAACTTGCTGTTACTCTCTTCTCAATGTGGTGCTCACATGTCGTCGGAAGAACGGTAAAAAGAACTTGTAACCACTTTAATTATTTATCGTGTTCATCCATTTGAATCTTGTAAAGAGAGAGTTTACATTGTGATTTAATTTATTTTTGTATTGCTCGTACATGTTATGTTTTAAGAGCTCCGAACTGTGATGGTGTGTCGAGCTAGAGAGCATGGTAGCTGATGGCAGAAACTCTTTGAATTAGCGCCCTTGGAGAGCGGAATGAGGTATGAAGGAAAATGTATGGAGTGTGTATTATCAGAAGGGATTTTGTTTAAGGAAAAGAGAATATTATTACTTCATTTGTTTATGGGTTTATTGCACATGTCATCAATATAAAAACATATTCTTTCTGTGAACAATTACCATATAATATATTATATTTCATTTAAAAGAAGCATGTGATATTTCTTTTGTCATAACTGCTTAAAAATATATTTCATTTCATATTTCATCTTGATCATCTGTTGAAATTATTTGCATTGTGTGTAAACATAATTCCTTTGTGAACATAATTTACGTGCAATTCAATTGTGAAGCTACATGGAAGTATTTTGTGTTTCTTCTGTAGTTTTCACGGTGTTCATGGTGCATGGTGCTCGTTGAGAGGAAGAAATAAAAAGACACCCGTTTGAAACTCTCTGCGTCTTGATGTATATATCCGAGGGGCCGCTACATAATTTACTAAATTAACTATTTTTAATGTATGTAAGATGCTTCCTAAATGTTTTTACAGTACAGAGGAGTGGGGTGTAGTATGTGAAGAAAACATTTTTTGTTTAGCTGTAATTTTTCAATGTCCATGTTCTTTAAAAACATTTTTTTCCCTTACAAACTTGCTTGGCTTTGATGTATACTATACTATTACATTATATACTACAAGCTGTGTGCTTGTATTATAAATATATAAATTGATTAAAAGCAATGGTTATATACATTTATTCTTTGAAATGTGGGGTTTTATTAGTAAAAGTGGAGATAGAACCTTATAATTCCAAACAGAATCAGAGCTCTCAGAATTATAAGGTTCTATATCCATTTGTGCCATCTTAAAAAATCCCATTTCCAAATGTGCCAGGATTTTGATATTCTATCCTCAAATTACCATGGTGTTGTTGAGCTATAATAGTAGATTATTGAAGTGAAGATAATGGGTAGACGCTCAGTCTAGGTGCTAATTCTGGGTTTATCACCAGGTTCACTCAGATGTGTCGGCCAGAACACCACTTAAGGCCAAATATTCCAGAGTATGAAATGAAGAGCTGAGAGAAAGTTCTTATTATTCCGTTTATTCTTGCTTTTTCTTGTGTGAGTGAGTTTGAGGGTGAATGTAATTTTGAGTGTGTGGTTTCTATAAAGAGAGAAACAAAATACAGATGAATAAAGGAAACATGCATACACTCATTCCTCCTTAAGCACTAATATACATTACAAACATAAAATAAATAATAGTCAGAATATGACTATATATCTCTTAAACTCTAAGAATGTAAGCAGAAAGAAAGGATTCAAACACTTATATGGGATTCTCAGATTTCCTACCATGCATTAAGTTACCAATAACGTAGATATAACCTTCTGTCGTCTATGATATACTTCAAAGCCTCAATAGCGGTCCAGATAATAATATTTAACGCCACTTTTTGCTCAACCAAAGTAATAAACATTCATAACAACAAATAATAAAGTATAATGTCTTTATACTGATTCGACGTACTGAATCAGATGGACCGAAGCTAGAAAGTAACGTACGAACGTGGATATAATCAACACAACGGTCGCGTAGAGACCATTAAACTCCTAACTCTCATCCATATCAAATAGCAGAAACAACAGCAGACAAAGAAATACAGTATCACGAGTAATGCAGCAGATATACTTACTTTCCTCATTGACGCACACTCTGAAGAAAAGTGTCCCTCACAATTATCATCCGACCGACGATCTCTATCTTACAGCATACTAATAACTGTGTGACAACCAACCGACTATCTCTATCGTACTGCATACTAACTGTGCAACGTCAGATTTACTATACAAACCAGCATGCGCTTTACCGTCACAAGCACTGAATACACGGGAGTAAACATGAAACATAAAGCACAATATGGTCTAAATACTAAATAATTAGTACTAAATAAAAGCAAAACTAACATAACTTTGGGGCCTTTTCTACAGCCGCCCCCGAATGTATGTAATACATTCGCTCATCATTAAAGGCAACAAAGTTCTATGGCTGGGGTGTAGTGGCAGGAGTGGATCCATCTCCATCTTCTCCAGAAGGAAGTGCAGGGAGGACAACCAGCCTGGCAACTGGCCAGGTGTAGATTCTTCAGCGGACCTGATGTGCCCGTCAGGGCTGGGATGAGTCTTGACTACTTTTCCAATGGGCCAGAGGGCCCTCAGAAGATGTGGATCAGCGATCATCACTACACAGTCCTCTGCAATATCAGCTGGTGTAGCCTGCCACTTCTGGTGAGCTTGCAGACTCGGCACATAGAGTCGGATGAAACGGGCCCAAAAGTGATCAGCCAAGATTTGTGAGTGTTTCCAGCGGCGGCGACAGATGAGCTCACTTTCGGGGTAGACTACCTGAGGTAGCGAACCATCAGGCCGCCCCATAAGAAGAACACTGGGAGTCACTGGATCTGGGTCGCTGGCATCTGAAGACACATAGCCCAAGGGCTTACTGTTAAGGATCCCTTCTACCTCAGTAAGTACGGTGCGAAGCACTTCTTCTGGAACAGGCTGAGCACCGACTGTGGCATAGAGTGCGCTCTTAACTGAGCGTATCTCCCTCTCCCATACCCCTCCGAAGTGGGGAGCTGCTGGGGGGTTAAAGCGGAAGGAGATCTTCTGTGGTGCAAGGAGATGTTGTAGTTCATTAGACATTCCAACGAAGGTCTCACGGAGTTCTCGCTCACCTCCCTTGAAATTTGTCCCCTGATCGGAGAACAGCTCTGCAGGCGTTCCTCTACGGGCAATAAACCGTCGAAGGGACATCAGAAAAGCATCTGTATCAATAGAGGTAAGGAGGTCCAAGTGCACCGCCCTAGTTGTGAGACACTTGAAGATGATCCCCCATCTCTTCTCTCGGCGCCGGCCCACTTTGATCTCAAATGGCCCAAAGCAGTCCATCCCTGTAGAATAGAAGGCGGGCTTGAAAAGGAGCAGACGGGCTGATGGCAGGTCTGCCATCTTCGGCACTGCAGGTTTTGCCCTCCATCGCTGACAGTCAGCGCAGCTATACTGGTAGCGGCGGACAGCCTCACGCCCTCGCAGGATCCAGAAGGAGCGTCGAAGCTCTGCGAACACCCGCTCTGGGCCTGGGTGGCGGAGGCGGTTATCGAAGTCTTTGATCAAGAGCATAGACACTCGATGACCTGGATCTAAGATGACTGGATGAAGAGTGGTCAGTTCTAGGCCTTCTGCTCGACGGAGTCGTCCTCCAACACGAATGAGCTCTCCCTTTTCATCCAGCTCTGGAGATAGAGTGCGAAGTCGACTGCTCCTGGGGACTGGTTTACCAGCTTTCAGGAGGCTGTACTCCTGCTGAAAACTATCCCTCTGAGCCCTCTGAAGTATTAACTGTTCAGCCTGTCGGTAGTCTTCAGCTGTGGGCTTATCATTAGAGTTGGCCGCCCCATGCAGCTCCTGCACTGTCCCTTCCAGCAGCTCCTTCCACGAGCCGTATTGGTCCACATCTGAAGTCGACTGGCTTGATGCAACTGCGGCGACCCCACAGAAGATAGACTTGCGCAGCTCTGAGGTATCTTCTGCTTGGTCAACAGTGGGGTCTACTGGCCATGAGTCTGGACTGGTCAGGAGGAAGGCAGGTCCTAGGCTCCATCTATTTGGCTGAACAAGCTCTCGCAGCTTCTTCCCTCGGGTTACATCATCAGCAGGGTTTCTTGCGGTATCAACATATCTCCAGGTATGCTCGTCAGTCAGCTCCTGTATCTCGGCCACGCGGGTGCCCACAAAGACCTTGAACCGGCAGGATTCAGACCTCAGCCATGTCAGCACCGTTGTGGAATCTGACCAAAGGGTTGTCCGATCAATGTGGATGGTAAGCTCCCTCTTCAGCACCTGTGAGAGCTGTGCACCAGTAAGGGCAGCACAGAGTTCTAATCGGGGCATAGAGTGAAATCGCTTGGGAGCGACTTTGGAACGGGCCATCAGGAATGACAGATACACTTCACCGTGTCTGTCAGTGGTCCGGAGGTACGCCACTGAACCATAAGCGTCGCAAAATACATGCACCTCTCTCTGAAGACCGGAGATGTCCACGGACTTCGACAAGTACGGTCGGGGCAGGGTGACTTGAGGTAAGACTTGTAGTTCTTCTTCCCAGTCTTTCCACTGCTGCAGAAGCTCCTGCGGTAGTAGTGGATCATCCCATCCCCTGTGTTTGTCCCAAAGGCTAAGACAATTATCTTAGCCCTGGTGGTGTAGGGTAGGATGAACCCCAAGGGGTCGTACTGACTCGCCAGCACCTTGTAGATATTACGCATCGTGGGAACACCGTACTCCACATGACGATGCTTGTAACCAAGGACATCAGTGTGGAAGAGCCAGCTTAGCCCTAGAGTAGATTCTGGGGTATCCGTCTTGTTCTGAGCCAGCCATAGCTCAACACTAGCAGAGCAGCTCTCTTCTGGTAGATGACCTATTACACCTGGTTCGTTGCTGGCCCACTGACGTAGATCGAAGCCTGCAGATGCAAGAAGGGCTCGTAGTTTGTCGACTAGATGCCTCGCCTCAGCAATAGTGGGGACACTCTGGAGGCAGTTATCTACATAAAAGCATTTCTGAACCGATATCCTCACCTCTTCATCTGGCTGGCTGTTATCGGAGACGTGGCGTTGTAAGGCGAATGTGGCACAGCAGGGGCTACATGTTGTACCAAACGGTAGCACCTGCCACTCGTACACTGCAGGAGGTCCTTCTTGACTGATGTCGCGCCAAAGAAACCTGAGCAGAGCACGATCTTCTGGGAGGAGGCGAACTTGGTGGAACATGCCTCTGATGTCTCCACTAACTGCAACTGCATGCTCTCGGAATCTTAGCAGAACTCCCAGTAGTGATGCTCCTAAGGTCCGCCCAGGCAGTAGATGATCGTTGAGGTTCTGCCCTCGATACTGATAGGAGCAGTTGAATACCAGCCTATTCTTGCCATTATGGCTCACCATATGGTGAGGGATATACCATTCCTCACGACCCTCCTCGTCTGAAACTTCCGGTCCACACTTGATGACAGAGCCCGCCTTTATAAGTTTGTCCATCTCCACTCTGTAGACTTCTGCCCGTACAGGATCTCTGGCCAGTCGCCTCTCTACACCTCGTAAACTGGGCATTACGGCTTCTTTAGTAGCCTGAAAGAGCGGCATGTCTTTCCGGCGGAGCAGCGGGGTTGCGTAACGGAGAATGCCATCAACCTCTACCCTGATGGTTTTGGCCTCCAGGATGCTGATGGCCTCTTGGTCCTGCCTTGAACGAGTAACTAGTTTCTCGCTTCTGAATGGAACAGTGTCGACCTGCCACAATCTCTCAACATGTTTCATCAGCTCGCTCGCCTGGGGTGTTACTGTTGTAAATAGACACTGCTGTGGTTGGGCGAGGTGACGGACTACACTCGCTGGGCCCCTGCAGAGTCCAGCCCAGCCTTGTGCGGATGGGCAGCAGGCCCACCTGGACGATCCCAATCTGACAGGTTCAATGGGAGTGACGAGATGGGGATGGTCACTCCCAATAAGAAGCAGGGGCTTGACATTTATAAGAGTCCGTATGGGAAGGCCAGTGAGGTGCTTGTAGGTGCTCCGGAGTTGCTCCATGGGGGTAAGTATGGGCAGCTAGTCCAATACGACTACTGGTGAATGCACCTATAATCTTGAACTTGGTCTTTGGCTTTGATGGCGAAGAAATTGAGAACGACACTGATGCACCACAGAGGATCTGCACTTCTTGTCTAATTGTGCGTAATGGTAGGTCCTCTTGAATCCCCTGCACACCTAACTTCTCTGCAGCATCTGGCAACAGCATAGTTCTCTCTGAACCGTCATCAAGTATTGCATAGGTGTTGATTGATTGGTCACCATGGTGAATGCGGACTTTGACAACTTTCAGAAGGACCCGACTGCCTTCAGTGGGTCTGTCTAGATACAAAACCTCTGTTGTGCCCCTTGTGCCTTGGCTTTCTGCTGCCAGTGTTGACGCTGCCACCTTGGGTGACCTCATATTCACCTCATGCAGCACCTGGAGGTGTTTGCCTTGGCAGAGGCTGCATGTCTTTTTTAAGTTGCACTGGGCCGCCTGGTGTGGCCGTGCACATCGCCAACATCTCTTGTTACTCTTTATCCATTCAGTTAGCTGATCCTTTGTTAGCCTGGATACCTCTGTACACTGGCTAAGGTAGTGTTCCTCGTTATTGCAGAATGGACAGTATGGCTTGCTCTTGTTCCATTTGAAGGAGCTGCTTGGCACTGGAGCCTCGGGTTTCTTAGCGGTGTCCTTCACACCATGGAGAACAGTGGTAGGTAGCTTGCCCTTCCTACCCTCATTGTCTGGACACTGGCTTCTCCTGAGCTCCTCTCACAGCTAACTGTCCTTCAGAGTCCTGACACCAAGACTCGTATTTCAACCAATCTGAAAGATTAGTTAGGGTGTGGGTTTGTGTGCCCTGATGGTACATGCAGCGGCGAAACTCAGCTCTCTGCTCAGGTGGGCAGGCTTGCTCAGCAGACCGAGCAACATGGTGAGCCACACTGTAGTTCCACTTCACCCTCGTGGCCTAGTGTCTTCAGCATTCCCACAAGTGACTGTATCTGGAGTGCAAACTTCTCAAATGCAGCAAACGTCTCCCCGCCTTATGTCTGGTGAGTCCATCACAGCAGCAATACGCCTCAGTGCTATCTGATGTGGTTGGCCAAACTTGTCATTTAGGGCAACCATTGTGTCTGAGAAGGGTGTTGGGGGAGTTAAGGTAAGCATCTGCTATTAACCTGGCTTCTTCTAGTTGCAGGTGATCGACCAACACTTGGTATTTAAACAGCTCAGATGCATCATGTGGTAAGAGGTTCTCCAATGAGATCTTGAGCCGTGCAAACTCACTTGGGTCCCCGACTTGAGAAGTTGCGGATTGTTGGGCGTGGCCCACGGTAACTTGGCTCTGGGACATTGTAGTTATGACCCCTGAGGTGAGCTAAAGGGCAGAGGTTTGGTCCATGCCATGCCTGGATGTCGCTGTTGGGGCGTTGGGTTGCAGCCAAACTCACTCCGTTGACCACCATAAGCTGTAGGGTACTTGGGCTCAGCTGGGAGGTAATCCGTGTGGCTGCGGCAGAAACTGAATGGGCTTGAACCAGGGCGGTGGATGACGGCCAGTGTCATCCCATGGCTTTGCAGTAGGAAGGGCCCCACGTGCTGAGTGATTAACTTGTGGTTGGCCCACAAACATGTCAGGAGCTGGGGCTGGCAGTGCTTCTTCCTTAGTACTTGGAACCTCATCTATTCTCCCTAATAAGCGAATGTAGCATAGGTGGGTCACTAGGCAGAAGTTTGTCCATTACTGGGTCTGGCCATGGTGGTGGTGCAGGCCAATCATCCTCTTCCTCTGCTTTAGATTCACTTTCAACAGGTGGCTGTGACGACATCACCGTTAACTCTGGCTCTCTGGTATGAATACATTTACATTTACATTTATGCATTTGGCAGACGCTTTTATCCCAAAGCGACTTACATTGCATTATCCTATAATTTATACATAGGTATGTGCAATCCCCTGGGATCGAACCCACAACCTTGCGTTGTTAACGCAATGCTCTTACCACTGAGCTACAGGAAAGCTGTAATAGAGGTTGGACTCTGCATGTTGCGAACAGCATCTACTAACTGTCTCATATCTGCTCGCAACGCTCTAAGCTCGACTAAGTCTGATGCCATGTGCCGCTGTGTCTGCTGCAGGAGGTGTCTTTCATGACGAATGTCATCTAACTCAACTTGGCTCTCCTCCTGTGGATGTATGGGGTTCAGCGCTGAAGGTAGGGGGAGTAGAGTAATCTCGTACCTGTTCCCTAAACTCTCTCTCTGGAAACCCGCTGGGGGGCTAGCTGATTCTTCTGGCTGTGCTGTTGGTTCTCCGTCCTATAAGCCCAGGTCCATCTCCTGAAGAATAGCATCCCGCCTCTGCAGGCGAAGGGGAGAGTCATAAGGGGAGGTGAGGGGTGTCATCCTGCATTTCCCTCCTGGTGAGTACTCTCTAGTTCCTCTCTGTACCTCTCATCGATGTAGCCTCTATAATCAACCTCATAATCTGCATAGCGCACAGGTGGGGCGAACATGCCGTCTGGGACGTGCACCACTAGCATGATACTCTGGATGTAATTCCATCTCTGACGTAAACCCAGTGATCCGGCTCGAAGGACCATCAATGAAGTGAAGATAATGGGTAGACGCTCAGTCTAGGTGCTAGTCTGCTGGTTTATCACCAGGTTCACTCAGATGTGTCGGCCAGAACAGCCACTTAAGGCCAAAATATTCCAGAGTATGAAATGAAGAGCTGAGAAGAAAGTTCTTATTATTCCGGTTATTCTTGCTTTTTCTTGTGTGAGTGAGTTTGAGGGTGAATGTAATTTTGAGTGTGTGGTTTCTAATAAAGAGAGAAACAAAATACAGATGAATAAAGGAAACATGCATACACTCATTCCTCCTTAAGCACTAATATACATTACAAACATAAAATAAATAATAGTCAGAATATGACTATATATCTCTTAAACTCTAAGAATGTAAGCAGAAAGAAAGGATTCAAACACTTATATGGGATTCTCAGATTTCCTACCATGCATTAAGTTACCAATAACGTAGATATAACCTTCTGTCGTCTATGATATACTTCAAAGCCTCAATAGCGGTCCAGATAATAATATTTAACGCCACTTTTTGCTCAACCAAAGTAATAAACATTCATAACAACAAATAATAAAGTATAATGTCTTTATACTGATTCGACGTACTGAATCAGATGGACCGAAGCTAGAAAGTAACGTACGAACGTGGATATAATCAACACAACGGTCGCGTAGAGACCATTAAACTCCTAACTCTCATCCATATCAAATAGCAGAAACAACAGCAGACAAAGAAATACAGTATCATGAGTAATGCAGCAGATATACTTACTTTCCTCATTGACGCACACTCTGAAGAAAAGTGTCCCTCACAATTATCATCCGACCGACGATCTCTATCTTACAGCATACTAATAACTGTGTGACAACCAACCGACTATCTCTATCGTACTGCATACTAACTGTGCAACGTCAGATTTACTATACAAACCAGCGCGCGCTTTACCGTCACAAGCACTGAATACACGGGAGTAAACATGAATAAAGCACAATATGGTCTAAATACTAAATAATTAGTACTAAATAAAAGCAAAACTAACATAACTTTGGGGCCTTTTCTACAATTATACTACATAACAGTTTTGCCAGCTGGGATGTAAAAACTTTGATGCTCAATATCTCAGAACTACGGAGATAAACGGAGATAGAACCTTATAATTCTAAACTCACGATAATATGCCCAAACGGTCGTGGCTACACGTGTGTGAGTATCTCTCTGTTCTGGAAATTATTCTGAGTATTAAAGAAACTTTCTTCATCATCCTGTTCTAGTCTGTCTTCCACTCAGTGCGTTGTGACAATAGCCAGCCCAGAACAGAGTTGTTTATTTTTCTTTATAACATTGTGTTATTATTTATTTTATTAACGAAATGTCGATCTTCGTGTTTAGCCTAAGATAGTCTACAATAAAATACAAAAATAAAAGATTCAAGATACAGCCTACCATTTTATAACGGATTGTCACCTTAACAGTCCTTTGTGTGGTGGAATAATATGTTAGCAATAGCATCTTATGAAACTTTATTTTGTGATTGTATTAGTCTCTCTGATACGATGCTCATCACGGGCGCGCACCGAACGGAAGATGTCAGGTGACGTAGGCTCATCGTAACCATTAGGTAAGCGCTTTTTCATAATCTCATGAATAAATACAATAAAACGAAGGTGTGCATCACTAAATTAATAGTCATGAGAATGATTACAAACAGTAACGACAGGCGGTGTCATCGTGACACACCTTTATTTATTTGCATTATTCATGATAGAGTGACTCAAGCACTACGCTGAGCTTACCTCATGAGCCATCGTGAGCGATGAGCCAACGACACTGATGGCAGTTTCCAGGAAACTGAATAGATAGATCACGAGTATTAGCACTCCAAATCTATCCAACATTTCGGCGAGAATAGGCCTATATGTGATTACGTTTGGTCCTATATTCATTTCACATTTTAATATCCATTGTAAAATGACATTAAAAGCGGAAGTTCTGTTTGAAGTTCTGTTTGAGTTAATTTATTAAAAATTCAAGCCACTCACTTTAGATTCTAAAGTGAGTGGCTTGAATTTTTAATAAATGAACTCAAACAGAACTAGATTATTATTATTACGCATATGTGTGTGTGTGTAGTGTGTAATATTATATAGCCTATACAGGTGCTTCTCAAAGAAGGCTAGACTCATTACATGCAAAGTGAGATATTTCAAGCCTTTATTTGTTATAATTTTGATGATTATGGCTTACAGCTGAACCCCCCAAATTCAAAGTCAAAATTTGAATATTACATGAAATCAACAAAAAAAGGATTTTAAATACAGAAATGTTCCTCTCAAAAATATAATCATGCATATGTACTCAGTACTTGGTTTGGGCCACTTTTGAGTGAAGAATTTCAATTAAGTTCAGAAATTGGTATATACAAAAGTAAATATTTGCTGCATGTTTGTATTGGATATGTAAATTATTTGGGGTATCAGTATGTTTAATTAATATAATGTGTAAAGTACTACACTAAAGTACATGTGTGTGTGTGTGTGTGGTGTGTGTGTGTGTGTGTGTGTGTGTGTGTGTGTGTGTGGTGTGTGTGTGGTGTGTGTGTGTGTGTGTGAGTGTGTTGATATATACAATATATATCAATCAGATTCACAAGGCTTAATGTGTTTATCAGAAGGGGCTATTATATATTATTTGCTAACAAATAATGCATATAGTTAAATTATAAAAGATGCTTTAGAAATATGCTACAGTAGGAGTGTAGGCTACATGAAAATACTATTTGAAGGAAATGTGTAATTATCCAAACAAAACTTTGTGAAATGCGTCATGACTTTCAGAGGCTTTATTTAAAATATGCTGTACTTATATGTAGGCTATATGCCTAGTTTTTAACCGATGAAAAGTACATTGTTGAACATGTATTTCACATTAAAAACTGGTATTTACAACAAGCTTTCTCTGTGTTTGAGCACATCAAGAGCAGCATCAAACCAGCAGGTGGTGCTAATGTCCCAAAAATTTATTTACGCGTTAACACGCATTTACGTGTTAACACGTAAATTGCGTGTTAACGCGTAAATTGCGTGTTAACGCGTCAGTTTCACACGTTTTGTCCCTTTTGGCCTTCCCATATAATAATAATATGAAGAATTAGAAGGAGGAGAAAAGTTTTATTCTGTCACGAAACTGCTGCTATTCCTCTGATGTCATCACTTCAGTGATCCTCGTGTCCTCAGCTGATCATCATCGGGTTTGAAAGTAACGGTTCCTCTCATCAAAGCTTCCGCAGTTTGTTCGGCTCTCCGTTAAAATGTTTGTAAACTCGTCAAAGAAATATAAATACAGAGTCTACTCATATATTCAAACACATACATATATAAATTAAAATGATTATACATTACTACGTTTTTACAGTGTTTACCACTCGTTTATTGCACACTATGGGTCTCATTCATGAAACATTCGTAAATATACGAGTAAACATGTGAGTGATTTGCGCGTAAAGAGACCTTCCGAAAACTCTTCTCCTGATTCACAAAATATTTCGTAAGACGTCAGATGTGATAGTGAAATGTGTGTGTTAATGAATTCCAATCAGTCGTAAATGGGACGCGCGTGCACGCTCATTCTCAATTATCATAAATCCCGCCCATTAAATCCGACTGACAACCATATATGGGCAATCATATTATGACACCAAACGAAGGATTTCAACATGTCTTCTCAAAAGCGAATGAAAAGAAAAATTTCTTATTATCAGATAATATTTTATTATCAGAAGTTCATTCAAGAACGCCACATTTTATTTCCAAGCGTACATAGCGTATCAGGTCCTAAAAAAAGGAAGGCTTGGCATATTACAGATGCAGTTAATGGAGTTTCATCTGTTAATCGAACAGTACCAGTAGTGAAAGTGGTTCGGTGCGTACATTTTCGGATTCATTAAAATGTTCGTATTTTCCAAATGTTTAGTTGGTACGAAATAAATCTACACCTGCTCCCAGCTACCAACTAACATTTGGAAAATACGAACATTTTAATGAATCCGAAAATGTACGCCTGAACCACTTTACACACGATTTACACAAAAATTCGTTCTGCTCGCGTTTCATGAATGAGACCCTGTTGTATGAAGGTTTTAGCCGCGATGCTAACTAATCTTACGTTAATGAACAAATTGAAATCATTGACTTGTCTTCAAATTGCTGATATAACTAATTTAGCTGATTGCTGTCTTCCAGTGGTGGAATGTAACGAAGTATTTGTACTTCGTTACTGTACTTAAGTAAATTTTTACGTATCTATACTTTACTTAAGTAAAAAAAAAATGCATACTTTTACTTTTACTCAAGTAGATTTTTCAGCAATTATCTGTACTTTGTACTCCACTACATTATTAAAATGTGTGTCGTTACATCCTTCCGAATCTCTTGCATAATTTTTTTTTTGGCCGACCTCTGACGTTTTGACGTTGCTGGCCAATGCACGTTGAAAACAGATCGGAGATCTGATTGGTCAAAGAACTCACGCGCTCAGCGCGCGTTTTGAAACAACACAACACATTGCTTGCATGTTTTAAGAGAAGCACTCACCCTTGTCAAATTTAGTTTGGTGCTTATTTTTGTCTCATTCTAATGTGTTATACATTAGGGGTGGAACGGTACATGTATTCGTACCGGACCGTTTCGGTATAGGACTTTCGGTGCGGTGCACATGAATGCAATCTTCACGTGAATTAGGCTAGTTGTGTGCGGAACATATTCCGAGTTTCCACACGAACATTAAGTGTCGGAAGTCTCCGCGTTGCACTTGAGCGCGCACTGTACAACTGTACGGGCCGGGTTTCGGACAAATATTTAGATATGTTCAGCTTCGGCTCGGGCTCGGTCACATCAGCGCGATAAGGCATTGAACATTTTACACTTAAAACAGCTTATTATGTTGGTAGCCAATGTGCCTGATGCTTTCACTTGATGCAAACGTTCGTTTTTGTGATTAAAATACATGCAAAATATGACCATAACATCTGTCTTCCTGTGTGCGGAAATTTGTTTTATGTTGCTGTGACAACGAAACACGTGCACACGCGCCTGTGTTAAGAGCGCTTGTTGCTCCGTGCGCGCTGATGCGATCATCTGTTGACATTTTCCAAATGCCTTTCAGTTGCTTAATAAAAGCAGGCTTTCCACACAAACAAAACGTACGCGTGTCATTAGTATGAGGAAAAAAAAATGGGATTTTAACTGTCGGTTTCGGGTCGGGCCTCGGACATAAATATCTTTATGGCCTGTCGGGCATTTTTTTTCTCTCTCTTCTCTCGCTAGCTAGTGTCATGGCCCATATTGGTTTGAGAGTATTTTATTTAGTGGAGAACTTTGCAGCAGTATTTTATTTATTATTCTTTTTTATTTATTATATTTAATTAAAAAGTGTGTTTAAAAAATGTAAACAAATTGTTAAAAAAAAAGTTTATAGTAAACAACCAGCAGTTTAATGTTTTGCATTTCTTTCCCTTACTGTACGGAAAATGAACCCGAACCGTGACTTTAAAACCGAGGTACGTACCGAACCGTGATTTTTTGCACACCGTTACACCCCTATTATACATTATTAGCCTAATGCTTTTGGATTTTCTGTAATCAATGGGGTATAATAAGCCTCAAATGCAGTTTTAGCTACATTTTCCCCATGCAGGCCAAGGTAAGAGGACTAAAGCAACCTGTTGTTGAGCAGAGAATAACTGGTCATACAATTTGAGATAAAGTGTTTCAGAATAACACTCACCTGGTGTGCTTTTGAGGGTTTTTTTTACTGCTCTTAATAGTATAGTAAAAATAAAATACATTGTATGTCATAATTGGCTTAGCTTAATTAATATTTAATGAGTAATAAGTAAATAACCAGATTTTTACAGTGTGTCAGTATTGCAGAGAGCTTGCACAACAACCCTTTCCAGTACACAATAGAAATTGTTTGTGATTATTACAATTGAACAGCCCAGACATCGAGACAACTGATTGTACTTTTACTTAAAAAAATACTTTAAAGTGAATTTAAAAGTATGTACTTATGACTTTTACTTAAGTAAGATGTTGATGTAGTAATTCTACTTTTACTTAAGTATATATTTTGCAGGGTAATTGTACTTTTACTTAAGTACTAAACTTGAGTACTTTCTCCACCACTGCTGTCTTATTTGGCGTTTGTTATGAATAACACAAAATGGTTAATATAGTTTGGTCTATTTTTGTCTATTCAGGTGCCCTCATTCTCTCACATACCATTTTAAAGCCATTTACTGGCCAATAAATATGTTGTGACTGGATATAATCAGCTTTGTTATTTTGTTTCCCCAGAACATTTATAAAATAATCTGAACATTTCTGTCACGACTCTCGTGATGAACCCAAACGCAGACAGTATGCAATTAAGGCCATGTCCACACGGATACCGGTATTTTTATAACCGGAGTTTTTCCTCCTGTGTTTTAAAAAAAATCTCCGTCTACATGAAAACGCAAAAAACACGCCGTATCAAGCGCCATCAAGAGCATTCCACACCAGCAAGCGGCGATATAACCCTAACCGTAAAGCCACGTTGGCCAATCAGAAGCCGTCAGCGGCGCACAACCTGACGTCAAACACAGCGGATAACGGCGCACACTTTGACGTCGCAAGGCAAAAACTCCGGTTTTACTGTCTACACGACAACACTGCAACCGGCGTTTCTGAAAATCCTCACCCTGGAAGGGGTTTTCAAAAATGTTCGGTTTCAGTGACCTGATACTGCGTTTCCGTGTGGACGAACGGGCGAACCGCGTAAAAAAAGTCACGGTTATAAAAATACCCGTGTTCATATGGACAAGGCCTAACAAGGTTTATTAAAAACTGGGAAAACAAAACCCACGAGGGGGCAAACACACAGGTAGGGAAAATAAAGACTAACACTAGACTGAGACTGGACAATTAACTAGACTATAAACTCACAGCAAATACAAGATTAAACAGCTCTTTGACAAAACAGGATACTCACAGGGGTGATTACAAAATGAACCCGCACAAGACAGCAAACACAAGGGGATTAAATAGGGGAGAAAAGGATAGGGACAACGGGTGATACTAATGAAACAATGAAGACTAACGAGGAGAACAAGGGGTCGGGGTTAAGTGGCGAGACAACACAAGCACACAGCCCAAACAAAAGGCCATGTGCCTGGGTCTGTCATGATCCTGCCTCAAGACTAGAGAAAATCAAAGACACGAGGGCAGAAACATGACATGCACACAAACCATGGATGCAAGTGTATCACAAATTTAAACAAGGATAGTTCTTAATATGGAAATGGATTGCGACATGTTTAAGCATGATGTGGACGTATGACATATATGTTCCAATTTTAAGAAGCTCAAAGCAACATGTTTTGTTAACTTACAAGGGAAGTTGTAAGTCTCTCTGTGATGTATATAAGCTCAATCTTACCGTACCACCGCAGAGAAACATGAAGGCATGATGATGGGGTGAGAGGAAGGAGGAAAGATAGAGATTATGGGGTAAGGGAGGAGGAAACCATTTACAGCTAGCATGATGGGGTGTGAAGATAGATAAATGGGGAACAGATCTAATCTAGAATGAAGACCTCCTCTCATAAAACATCTTGTTTATTGAGTTTGACTTGGTCAAATGGTTTTTTTTTTTGTTAAAGTACTGGGTTTGGGAATTGAACCTTACTGCCTCCACACATCACACCATTTATTTTTTTATTCTGTTACATGTTCCTTCAACACTAGACTAAATAGGGACGTAACAAACATAAAAATAGTGTAGAACAGATGGCTACCTGCCTTGTGAATGTTAAAGCATGGATGTCTCTGATTTTTTTTAAGTCTGAATGAGAGTAAAACTGAGGTTATGGTGTTTATATCTTTTGTACATTACACAACAAATGTAAATCTTTGTGCTCTGGCACCTTATGTTAAGCCATATGTCAAAAACTTGGGTGTGGTATTGGATAGTGCCCTAAAGCTTAAAAGACTGGTCAATCAAGTTGTGAAGTCAAGCTTTTACTAGCTACGAACCGTTGTCAAAATTAAGTATTTCCTTTCATTCTCAAATTTTGAAAAAGTATTACATGGTTTTATCACTACAAGGCTAGATTATTGCAATTCGTCCCCTTGGAATTATAAGGTTCTATCTGACATTTTTGTAAAAATTTAGTTATTCACATATTCTTATTCTGTGAACACTTCTTTACATTATGTGATGTTGTTTTTTTTTAAGTTGCGTACATTTTGGAACTTTTTATTTAAAAAATAAAAAGGTTCTTTCTACACAGTCGAATGGAATGCAAAGGACGCGTGTGTTCCAGTCTTTCCAGCGTCTCAAAGGAATTTTGGTTAAATATGACACATGTTCTCATATGCAATTATCTCGTTTTAATCTGACTCCATGAATTAAAAAAGGTTCAATGTGCAATAAGGTTATGTTTACACTTAAAATAGTTACAACATGATGTAATGATAATTTAAACCATTTGTACCCAGCATAAATGTAAAAAGTTACCAGAGAGAGAGAGAGAGAGAGAGAGAAAGAGAGAAAAAGAGAGACAAAGGCAGAGCCTCTGTCTCAGTTCAGCATCCAAAGCAAAGAGAGAGAAGAACATTTGCAATCTTGTTTTGTCATCTCTCCAGACCATGTGACCAACACCCAGGTGAGACATTCAAACTGACCAATCAGATGATCACAACCTCCCTATTGTCCCAAACATCTGGCCCATAGGCCCAGATACCTGCTGTGCTGAAAATGTCTTGGTGAAAAACAAATGTCTTTGTTGCTTTGATTATTTGCAGCCTTACACTATCAGAAGCCATTTGTTGGATTCTTTCCAATAACTACTCAATACCCTACTTAATCCACCTGTTAGATGATTTTCTAATCATCTCACCGCCCGACACCGTCCCAGCCGCGCATCTTCTCACAGTTCAAAAAGTCTTCGCTGAGCTCGGGATTCCAATCGCCCAAGACAAAACCTTGGGTCCAGCCACATCCATCGAATTTCTGGGCATTAATTTGGACACAGTTAACTTCCAGGCCTCACTACCCAAGAAAAAAATCGACAGGATAATTCTGGTCGCATCCACCCTCCTAGAAAATCCAAATTGTTCTAAACGAGAGCTACTATCTCTGCTCGGCCCACTTAAACTTTGCGATGCGCATCATCCCGCAAGGCTGCCCTTTCATCTCACATCTCCTCTTCCTCGCATCATCAGTTCACGCGCTAGAGGACCAAATCTCCCTAACTACTTCATGTTGCAACGAGCTCAGTTTATGGATAACCTTTCTTAAACAATGGAACGGCCTGTCATTTTTCTATAATGATCTGATTTCTCTCCCCGAGGATATCCAACTGTTTACCGACGCAGCTCCCTCCATTGGTTTCGGGGGGTATTACCAAGCCCATTGGTTCACGTCTACATGGCCCGCCCAGCTGTTAGACTCACCGCAGTCACTAACATTCTCAGCGCTGTTCGAGTTGTATCCTTTAGTGGTAGCAGCTTTCCTGTGGGGTAAAGAATGGTCAACTAACAGCATCATGGTACACTGCGACAACGAAGCAAAAATTCCCCCGCACTAACGCCTCTCCTAAGACGCCTCATTTGGATCGCAGCTTGCGATCAGTTCATTTTAACTGCAAAACATATTCCCGGTTCCAGAAATCAAATAGCTGACTCTCTCTCTCGTTTTGCTTTCCAGAAATTCAGGCTGCTGGCACCAGATGCGGACCCATTTCCAACCCCAGTACCTCACTATTCAGAGCTGAAATTCCCATAAACCACCCATTGAAACCACTTCTTGACGCCTCCCTTACTTCCAATTTTCAAGCCGTTTCACCCAGCACCCTCCAATCCTACTTAACCATATGGAAGTTTTTTAAGTCTTTTCACTTCACATACAACCTGCCTTTTCCCAATTTTTCTCTGCTCACCATCACTTCTTTCATATCCTATCTCAACAGCATCAAGAACCTCAAAGCCTGCTCCATCATGGGCTATTTAAGTGGAATCCAATTCTTCCACAAACTCCTTTTTGGTTCACCTTCCACAGATATAGCAAATTCTCAGACATCAATGCTCATCAAAGGTATCCAAAAAACACAACCCACCCGCCCAGAGGCCAGACAACCAATAACGTTAGACATACTCACTAAATCCATCTCCACCCTCCGCAGAGGTTACCACTCCACCAACACTGCCCGCACACTGGACGCAATGTTCATATTGGCTTTTTTCGGTTTTCTAAGATGCTCAGAACTCACCATCACTTCCAGCTTTAACCCAAAAATCCACCCCACAACCGCAAATCTATCAGTGCTAGACAACGAAACCATCTCCTACTTCATTATACAAAGCAAGACAGATCAAACCAGGAAAGGCCATTTCATATATATTTTTAATCTCTCATCTCCAATCCAACCATACCAAACTCTCTCAGCCTACTTGCTTTTCAGAAATTCACAGACTAAATCCCCTTCCGACCCTCTTTTTGCAGACGACTCCAACCGCCCCGTCACATGGTTCTGGTTCCAAAAACACCTTAAATCCATTTTGCTCCATTCAGGCATCCCAGCAGACTTTTCCAGCCATTCATTCCACATTGGCGCAGCAACTACAGCTGCTCAAAAAGGCCTCTCTCAGCAGCAGATCCAATCACTTGGCCGCTGGTCATCGGAAGCCTTCAAGAGTTACATACGCTCAAACTGCTTCCATATCAAAGAAGCCCAACGAACCCCCATCAGCTAATTCTTTTTCCAACTCCTCCTCTCACACCCAACCCTACAGACCACCAATCCTACAGGAGCCACGTTCCCCATCCTACCTCGCTTTTCTGCCACAGCAATGCTATTTCCGTTCCAGCCGGAGCTCAGATCTCCATCCCACTCACCTTCCAATTTTAAAGCAAGTTATTTCCAACACCACAGCAGCACCACCTCTTCCTCTAACAGGAGCCTTTTCTCGACCCAACTGGCTCCAGTCAGTCAAAGCAAGTCAACCAAGTTCTTCTACTACAGCTAATCTACTCCACTCCCGCAGAAGTTCCGTCACTCCGTCCAAACTTGTTCCACTTCCGCAGCAGTGTCATCTACTCCGCTCCCGCAGGAGCTCTGTTACTCCATCCAAACTCGTCCACTGCCGCAGCAGTGTCATCTACTCCGCTCCCGCAGGAGCTCTGTTACTCCATCCAAATTTGTCCACTGCCGCAGCAGTGTCATCTACTCTGCTCCCGCAGAAGTTCCGTCACTCCGTCCAAACTTGTTCCACTGCCGCAGCAGTGTCATCTACTCCGCTCCCGCAGGAGCTCTGTTACTCCATCCAAACTCGTCCACTGCCGCAGCAGTGTCATCTACTCCACTCCCGCAGAAGTTCCGTCACTCCGTCCAAACTTGTTCCACTTCCGCAGCAGTGTCATCTACTCCGCTCCCGCAGGCGCTCTGTTACTCCATCCAAACCATCCACTGCCGCAGCAGTGTCATCTACTCCGCTCCCGCAGGAGCTCTGCTACTCCGTCCAAACTTGTCCACTGCCGCAGCAGTGTCTTCTACTCCGCTCCCACAGGAGCTCCGTAACTCCGCTCCCACAGGAGCTCCGTAACTCCGTCCAAACTTGTTCCACTTCCGCAGCAGTGTAATCCACTCCGCTCCCGCAGAAGCTCCGTAACTCCATCCAAACTCGTCCACTGCTGTAGCAGTGTCATCTACTCCGCTCCCGCAGGAGCTCCGTAACTCCGTCCAAACTTGTTCCACCTCCGCAGCTGTGTCATCTACTCCGCTCCAGCAGGAGCTCCGTAACTCCATCCAAACTTGTCCACTGCAGTGGTCATACCATTCTCCCCCGCTTCCGCAGAAGTAAATCTCATATGACCACCCCCAGTCTATCACCTTAGAGCAGGGGTAGGGAACGTTGGTCCTGGAGAGCCACAGCCCTATTGACCGCTACTGCCTACTAGCGCGGTTGAGCTGTGGGGCCGCCATCTTAAACCGGTCACCCGCTCCACTCAGTGTAATCTGTATGGCAGGTGCAATGAGCTGTCAGCGCATTTAATTAATCATACCTCACTGAATACCGAACTGATTTTCACGTGGGGTTTTTTTCTGCAAATGTCATTCATGTAGCTATGATACAGGACACATGGTTCGGCATATTCTAATATTCATAGTAGGCTTAACAGTAATATAATATTCTGATATAAGATATAAAGTGACCAGAGGTCTAAAATCAAAATAGGTGATGTAGGATATAAGGTATTTTATAAATCACACACTATAAATATGATAAAGAAGCAGAAACAGATAGTTGCAGTAAAGTAAGATATTTTAATAAGTTGAAGAAACAATAATGATTTGTGACACACACACCTTCGATTTGCGCATCGCCGTCATGTGTGTATTACAGGTAGCGTTATTACATTGCTTCCTGAAATCACGTGCGCAAACACAAATAACCTATATTTATATACTACAGGGCCGTTGAATGCTTGTATCTGATAACCGTGAAGCTCTTGTAATTATTACTTTACCCAACCTCCTCTCCATGTCGAGTGATGCAGTCAACATCAGACAGCGCACGTGAACCGATCATCTCTACTAGCCGGTTGCTGTCGTCAGCGAGCAGCAATATTCAGACAACGAGGGCGTGCACGCCGCGTTGATACCTCCGTTTCAGTTTCTCGAACCCGCGCAGTGCGGCGGTCAGAACATGGAGACCATTCTGCCCCTATGTGTGCGAAAGCATGGGAAGCGATCCCGGGCGTGTCAGAATGGGTGCTGAACGTTGTGAAACAGGGCTATGCGCTGCAGTTCGCTCGCCGTCCCCCGCGCTTTCAAGCCCGGACCGTGACGAGCGGTCCTTTTCTTATCTGATTTGATTTGTGCTTCAGAGCGCGGCTTTTTCCCTGCAGCGGGTGGTGGTGGTAGGGGTCTCTTGCCAAGGGCTTCAGCCATCCTTCCGCTCTCTTCCCTGAATTGAAATGAAGTAGTGGGCTGTACTTTCCACACGATTGACATCAGGTTCAAGTACGCCCACAAGCCGTGCGAGTTATTAGTGTATTGCAGGTTGGCTGGTGGTTATGTTGCCCGCATACCGCCTCCCATGGCCGAAACTGGTATTACGACACCTGTCGGGCCGTGGCTAGTAATGCTAATGCTAATTAAGGTTGATATCTCTGCAGCACTATAACTTGACATTTTTTAATGACATCATTGCCCTTATTTCTTCTCATTCTTTTGATGCGTGTAGCTCATTTTTTGGATATTTTTACCTAAATTTTTACACATGGCACCTTTAAGCTTTGCACTCTGCAAGTTTTGGGGGGTCATCAACATCATCATCATGGCGGCTGTCCTGCATTTATTTGCAGCTTTTTGGGGGAGTACTCTGGGTTCAGGCCGAATACCGAGCCCGGAGCCCTCTCCTCGGACAGTACGCCAAATACGCTTTTATTCCATCTGACTTATTTGTAAGTGTGAACTCGTGAAATTATGTTTTATAAACAAAGTTTGGGAGGAGCACGTTCAGAAAACCAATTTAATCTACTTGTCATCAAACAATTACATCTTCCCTAATCAGCATGACAAGAAGCATATATATATATATATATATATATATATATATATATATATATATATATATATATATATATATATATATATATATATCCACTCTGTCAACTCACCTAACATTCCTTGACAGTTTTTCAGCATCCCTCCACCAGCCCGACTCCTCACTCTTGGCTCTTTCTTTTACAGCCAGGAATACGGGGGGAGTAGTCTGGGTTCGGGCTGAATACCGAGCCCAGACTATAATGATACCAAGCCCTCTCCTCGGACAGCACGCCAAATACGCTTTTATTCCATCTGACTTATTTGTAAGTGTGAACTCGTGAAATGATGATTATTGAGTGTCACAGACCGGCTCATAGCCTGTGACAAAAATGAGGGGACACGAACAACAGGTATAGGCCAATCAAAAGGTTATTTATTGTAAACCAAAAAACTATTAACTTTAAACAAAGAAAAAGGAATGAGGTGTGAGAATGTCATAATGTAAGGTGTATGTAAAGTGCAGGGATGCGTGAGTCTGTGTGTGTGTGTGAACATGACTGGGTGGAAACTAAGTAAAACTGAAAAGGAACAAACAAAACAGGATCATACCTGGAGGAGCAGAGAGAGAGAGACAAGAGTGGTTAGTGGAGCAGTTTAAAGGAACACTTCACCCATTTGCATTAGGCTTTGTATCTTTAGAAACCCAGTCACATTTTCGAATGGTCATGGTTAATTCCCTTATTTTCCCCTGAGATGGGAGAAATAAGGATTTAAGTGTTCCACTTCCTGCTTTTTATGACGCAAAAATCGTCAATTTGCGTCATAAAAAGCAGGAAGTCAAATTTCTTTGAATAAGGGTAAGACTACAAACACTAGCTCATCATTTATCCAGTAGAAGGCGCTGTTCTGCATGTTTTCAACCCACCCATAGAGGGATCTCACTCACAGAATGTACATATAGTGTCAGCCATTCTTTATTTGGAAGCTAAGCTAAAAGTTTCTTATTCTGTGGAGAAAGCTGAGTAGTAGCGGTGACCATCCTCTTTTTCCCGGACATGTCCGGCCGTCGAGATCGTCCAAAATGTCCGGGATTCGGCTTTTGCTTTCTGCAGTCGCATTCATAGTTTACATGCACACCTTTTGTTTCAATCTAACTGAATTCATTCCGATTGGTGAATCTGAATGTAGTGTTTACATGAACGCTAAACAAGTGATCGTTTGATGTGCGTTTTAACATTGCTAGGAAAATTCCCGCTCCTCCGTGAGAGATACGAGACCGGTGCGTCTCACAGGCGCCGGCGCCACTCATCAGTAATCACGTCACCGGGCTCGCATCGTTCTCCACGGCCGTCAGTCTCGTTCCTGCTCGTCACAGTAAACATGAGGAATGGCGACTGAAGAACGCAAAAGCCGAATCCTGGACATTTTGGGCGACATCAAAATACTGGGCAGACTCACCAGTAGCATAGCCTTGTTGTTTACTGCGATCTCTTACCGGTAGGCGTGGCCTCGGGCAGCGAAGCAAGTGCATTCTGGGAGTTGTTGTCTTTCATCCCCATAAGCCAAAAATACATTTTCTGGCTTTTCTCAGACTAGAAGGCTCCAAATTCAAAAATAATTTCACATTTCTTCTACATAAATGACCCATTTTAAATACACATTCATCTTTCCAGAGGTGAAGTGTTCCTTTAAATACCCTGAGCCCAGGTGGCTCCAATCACTAACGACCCTCCTCTGCCTGCAGGAGGAACCGCCCCCTGCAATGCAGAGGAGAGGCCGTGACATGAGTGTCTAGTAGTAGATTCCTGCAATACCTGTAAATGAGTCAGATCATTGAGAGACTCACTTTTTTGTTCTGCAAATGGCTTTCAGAGCCCAAATGGCTTTCAGAGCCCAAATGGCTTTCGGAGCCCCTGGCCCAGACGATTGAATCATTATGTTGATTGGATTAGCAATGCAATCGAGTGTTATGCTGATTGGCTCTGTTTCTCTTGAGCAAGCCAGCAGGTATATACTGTTTAGATTAGACTGTTGGTTGACTCTGCAGCTACGCACAGAGAGTTCTCAATAAAGAATAACTTCTGTTTGAACGTGATCCCATTGTCTGCTTAGAAGAAGGAAAAGTTTACTACTAGATCAATGCTTAAGACTAGAGGAGATCAAGCATTTTCCATTGCTGCCACAAGACTTAAGAACAATCTCCCTATTGAAATTAGAACTGCACCCACCCTGTCCATTTTTAAAGTTAGGTTAAAAACATTTTTATTTGATCTGTCTTATAAAATATGAATGTTGATGCAGTTGTCCTGTTTGTCCTTGTCTTTTATTCTGTTATGTTTTTAGTTTTTTTCACTCTGCACATTGGTCAACGGAAGTTGTGTTTAATTGTGCTTTATAAATAAAGTGATTGATTGATTGATTGATTGATTGATTGATTGATTGATTGATTGATTGACCATTGTCTTTATTAAATGTGCATAGATGTGTGGTTCTGGGAATAAAAAATACAAATATAAATATGTATATAAACATATATAAAAACACAACACAATATTATTCAAGCTCATTTGGTAAAACACTGATGAATAAATGGGAATGGATGCGTGTGCACGAGCTGTGCACGTGAGCATGGCTGCTGCTGCACGTGCGATCAAACCAAGATGAAAACAACTGAGGCAATACGCGCTACCTGATATGCAACCGTGCATCAGTGATTATAAGGACTAGATTTGACCAATACTGACAGCGAATGACATAAATAAATATGGAATGGCAGTAATGTCACAGAAGCAGAATATAATTATGTAAACAACATTAAAGGCCCTCTGAAGTGCCTTGGAACGCATAGCTTTGTATGATGCCACTGAAATAGGAAGCTAAGGCGGGACACATTGAATGGCTCCTCCCCCTTTTCAAATAGCCAATAGCATTCAGTTTACATCGCAGACTGCAAGTCTTACTTGACAGCACCATGGAAGCGAATCCGAGTGCTGATGATATGTTGGATTCTATAGTAGAGGTGTGATTAAATTCTAGCCATTTCATTCTTAACCAACGTACAGTTGGAAAACAGAATAAAACTTGAGCGTTTGAGCAACTGAACACACATTCCAACCCCTATTGGTCCGTGATATGTCAACGGTCGCTTTGGCCAGTTGATATTTATAGCATAGGGGGTGGGACGCTTTAGATTCTGGAGAGCATTTGATTGGACAGAAGATGTGATGAGAAGCTGGAATCTGTGGTGATGTCATAAGAACCCGTGATCCATTTTAGTGGAAGTGAGAGACTGTAAGTTTTGAATTCTTATATCTCCTAAAATGCGAATTTTGTCATTGTTTTGGAACACACCAGCTTATTCATAACCTTAAAAGGTAACTCTTGCCAAAATTTTACCTATGCTATTTTTGTTAATCTACCCAAGTCAAACATTCGTGTAAAAGCCTAATTAGAATGGAAACTCCCGTTTTAAGTTTGACCGTATTTTTGTTTTCGGTCAAAATGCCTTTTGAATGGGAGTGAATGAGGCACTAATGAGAGCATCAAAATCTATTTTTAAAACACTAAGGAGGCTCGAAACAACATGAAATTGTGCTTGAAGTATTACCAGGGGCTCTACACATGAACTCGAGCATTGACAACATTGTTTGTGTACACAAAGTTTGCTAAAAAGAAAGGTTTGAGCAGCACACCTATGAGACCTTGATTAGCTGGTTTAGGTGTGTCCAGGACCGAGTTTGGTGACCCCTGCTTTAGACCTTGAAAGGGATAAATTGCCCATGGATCGGGCACTTGGCATTCAATGGGATGTGGAAACTGATACTTTCTTCTTTAGAATCAGCCCAAAGCAACAGTTGATCAGCAGAAGTAGCATTCTGTCGATTATTAATTAAATCTACGAGCCATTCGGGTTTCTAGCACCTATGACTCTTCTGGCTAAAAAAATTGTTCAAGAACTGTGCCGAATGAATTTTAGGTGGGACGAAGAAATCCCTGAAAGTTTTGCACATCAATGGAAGAACTGGCTGGATGAGCTTGAGAAGTTATCAAACTTCAACATAGTTCGAGAAGCCTACGAGTGTCCAGCTGCATCATTTTTGTGATGCCAGTGAAGTTGGTTATGGCACAGCTAACTATCTTAGGCTCACCAACATGAAAGGCCAAACTTATACCAAACTTATACAGCTCTGATAATAGGCAAGGCAAGAGTTGCCCCTCTCAAACCCATCACCATTCAAAGGTTGGAACTTGCCGCTTCTGTTCTAGCAGCTCGTATTGACAGAATGCTGAAACAGGAGCTTGAGCAACAAGTACAAAATTCAGTTTTTTTGGACGGACAGTACTTCTGTGCTTAAGTATATTTCTAATGACAACAGAAGGTTTCAGACCTATGTAGCAAATCGAGTAAGCATTATTTGAGACCTCTCACAAAAATCCCAATGGAAATACAGGTGAAACTCTGAAAATTAGAATATTGTGCTAAAGTTCATTTATTTCGCTGCATTGAGGCAGTAATTCATGCAAAAGGGGGCCAAACCAAGTACTGAGTACATATGGATGATTATACTTTTCAGAGGGCCGACATTTCTGTATTTAAAATCCTTTTTTTTTTTTTTTCTTATGTAATATTCAAATTTTCTGAGATTTTTAATTTGGGTTTTTCATAAGATGCAAGGCTTTGTAAGGCAATTAAAGGCTTGAAATATCTCCCTTTGCATGAGTCTATATAATATATTAGTTTCACCCTTTTAGCTGAATTACTGAAATAAATAAAACTTTTGCACGATATTCTAATTTTTTTTGTTTTACCTGTACTGTATGTGCAGACAACTTTGGATCCCGCAGATGATGCATCACGAGGACTGGCAGTCCATTCGTTTCTCGCCAGAGAGCGATGGTTTAAGGGCCCAGATTTTCTCAGACAGCCTGAAACAAACTGGCCAGATTTTCTCTATGAACCTTCTACTCTAGTAGATAACGATCCAGAGCTCAAGAAAATAGCTGTTACATTTACTGCAGCTGTTACACAGAATGAAAATCCACTTACCCATTTTATTAAGAGATTCTCATCCTGGGATCGCCTGAGAAAAATGGCAGCATGGATTTTTAAGTTCAAGTCTATTCTTAGACTTCTGAATAAAAGAAGAAAAGAAATCATGTCATCAATCTCTTTACAAGATCCTAATCAGCAGCAGACGGATTATCTAATGACAAATTTCAAAAAACAGCTTGGTCCCCAAACCCTCTCCCTAGAGGATCTTGAATATGCAGAGAAAGCACTTGTGACTGATGTCCAACATAACTCTTTCTGTGATGAAATAGCATCACTAAAAAGAGGAAGCAATGTTAAGAAAAAGCAGTAAAATCTACAAGTTAGACTCAATCTTCAAGGATGGTCTTAAGAGTCGGGGGAAGACTGAGCAAACTTGCAATGATCAGATAATACATCCTGCCATTCTCCCTAGTGATTGTTATCTGTCAAAACTCTTGAATCACATTCACTACAAGGTAGGTCATTGTGGAAGGAACCAAATTTTATCTATGCTCAGAAAGAAATACTGGATCATTAAGGCCAATTCAGCAGCAAGGCGGATTATTCGTGAATGTGTTCTGTGCCGACGATGAAATTCTTCTGCAATGCAACAGAAAATGTTGCATTGATGTGTGTGTGTGTGTGTGTGTGTGTGTGTGTGTGTGTGTGTGTGTGTGTGTGTGTGTGTATGTGTGTGTGTGTGTGTGTGTGTGTGTATGAGGGAAAGGTAAACACAGAACGAGGGACAAAGAGAAAGAGAGAGCCAGGATCATGACAGTAGGAGCCTGTAAATAATTTTGTTGAAAATGTTCTGTATGAATTTATATGCATTTATGTACGTTTCTGTTTTCCTTTAAAGGTCCACTGAGGTGCCTTGGAATGGGCAGCTTTGTATGATGCTTTGACGTCATTTCCACTGAAACAGGAAGGTAAGGCGGGACATATTGAATGGCCCCTACCCATTTTCAAATAGCCAATAGTGTTTAGTTTACCTCGCAGACTGCAATTCGTACTTGACAGCATCATGGCAGCGAATCCGAGCACTGATGATACGTTGGATTCAATAGTAGAGGTGTGAGTAAATTCTACCCATTTCTTTCCAACGTACAGTTGGAAAATGGGATAAAACTTGAGCGTTTGAGCAACCGAACACACATCTCACTCCAACCCATATTGGTCTGTGACGTGTCAACGGTAGTGATGTCAGGTTAGTGAATGAATTGTTCTTTTGATCTAGTTCCTTTTAGTGAACTGGTCGAACCAGTTCACCAAATCGAACTGAATCGTTTAAAACAGTCGGACGTGCCTGACAGTCCCTCCGACTCGAAATAAACCAATATGTTACTCCAATAACTCTAACAGTTCACTGAACTGAGACATGTTGTGCTGAGAGAACTGATGAGCATGAGCAGCTGATACTGAGCATGCTTGTACTACCGAACGTACAGTCAGGTACAGCCACGGTCGCTTTGGCCAGGTGGTATTTATAGCATAGGGGGTGGGACACTTTAGATTCTAGAGAGCATTTGATTGGACAGAAGATGTGATGAGAAGCTGAAGTCCACGGTGACATCATATAAATCTGTCATCCATTTTACCAGAAGTGAGAGACTGTAAGTTTTGAATGCTTATATCTCCTAAATGCGAATTTTGTCATTGTTTTGGAACACACCAGCTTATTCATAACCTTAAGGCTAACATATTCATACAAAGAGCTAAAAAAACTTAAATTTTGATTTCAGGGGGCCTTTCAGCTCTGCTTGAGTGGCCAGTGTGAAACAGAACATGTAATGCATCTATGGGGCTCTTTACACCTGGCCACTTCACGCATTTTCTGTGATCGGATAGCTATCCGATCGTGAAAAGACCAGGTGTAAATGCCCTCCGAAATGCATTCGAGACGGATTTGAAACCGATCGCTCCAACCACTTCAGGAAGTGGTCTGGGCCGCATTCCAGACAAAACTGGACAAGTGTAAATCCATCTGGTTGTTGAAACCACATATGTAAATTTTACTCCTCCCAAAAATGCAAAAAAATAAACGTGTGAGAGCGTGTTATAGGCTATAATGTCATGTTATAGCCAGATATGACGGCACTACTGCAGTACGTACAGTATCACCGCAGATGAGCAGAGCAGCTGAGCATCTATTCATCAAGCTTTCCACTCCAAGATGTCTTGGGAGGGCTCACCAAAATACATTGCCCGGACCTTCCGGATCATTGGTACATGACCCGGTCGCGTCTCTGCCTGCGCTTGGATAAAACCGGTTTAAGATATGCCTTGGAAGGGCTCACCAAAACACATTGGCCGGACCTTCCGGATCATTGGCACATTACCAGTTCACGTCTCTGCCTGCGCTTGGAAATAAAACATTTAAAAGGGACCCTCAGTTGTAGTCGTAAGGTATGTGCTTTAAGCCAGGTATCATATATTATCCAGTCTCTTCTTGGTCTACAGACCCAATGGCCATGTGGTCCTGTCATGACCTTGTCAGGGGGAGGGAGAGGACAGGAGACCAAGGAAGGGTGAGAAAAAGAAGAGTAGAAAGAAGGAAAGGAAAAGAAGAAAAAAAGAAAAGAAAGGTGAAAAAAACCTCTAAATATGTAATTATGATTTTGATATAGCTAGTTGCGATAGTGGCATCAATGATTGGTTCACACACAGGCACACACACACACACCTTCATATAGTTAGATATACATCTAATTATAGAAATATTAATAACAATAATAATAATAAAATGTCTTAGGCATACGTACATGCCTTACACATATATAATATACTAACTAGTAAAATTCAAAACAATACCACGAATATATCAGATGTCTTTATACTTTACATTTCCTGATATATTAATACAGGTTATAAGTATATTCAGAGGGTATTCGATAGCATTGATACATTTACATTTAGTCATTTAGCAGACGCTTTTATCCCAAGCGACTTATAACTGAGGACTAAAGCAAGCGAGTCATCGTGAAGCGGCAAAAACTAAGCAAGAAGTGCTCAAAATCCAAAGTTCAGGCATTGCATAGAGTAGCATAAGCCGGACAAGGGAGGATTAAAGGAAAAGGAAAGTCTTTTCTTTTTTTATGTTAAGTGCTCACGGAAGAGATGAGTTTTCAGTTGTCTTTTGAATGTTGTCAGGGATTCTGCATTCCGGATGAGGGTGGGGAAATCATTCCATTTTGTGGCTCTCTGTGATGGTACCACGAGCCGTCGCTCATTGACCGATCGTAGGCTTCCGGTGGGGATGTAGACTCGTAGGAGCGAGTGAAAGTAGGGAGCTGAGCCTGTGGTCGATCTGTAAGCAAGCGTCAATGCCTTGAACTTGATGCGAGCAGCGAGTGGTAGCCAGTGCAGAGAGATGAACAGAGGAGTGACGTGGGCCCTTTTGGGCTCGTTGAAGACAAGGCAAGCTGCAGCATTCTGGATCATTTGTAGAGGTTTAGTTGCACATGATGGAAGTCCAGCCAGAAGAACATTGCAGTAATCAAGCCTAGAGATAACTAAGACCTGGGCGAGAAGTTGTGTTGCATGCTCATGAAAGGCCTGATCTTCCTGATGTTGTGCAGTGCTGCATGATCGTGCTGTCTTTGTAATGTGGTCTGTGAAGGTCAGCTGGTCATCAAATGTTACTCCAAGATTTCTAACCGACCTTGATGGGGTGATTGAGGTTGAATCTAGCTGGATAGTGAAGTCATGCTGTAGAGACGGATTGGCAGGGAAGAGAAGCTCTGAGAGAAGCTCAGTCTTTGCCAAGTTGAGCTGCAGGTGGTGTTCTTTCATCCATGCCGAGATGTCCATCAGACAACTTGAGATGCGTGCAGTTACTGTGATCATCTGGTTGAAATGACAGGTAGAGCTGTGTGTCATCAGCAGCCTGTATGATGGGTCCCAGTGATGTGGTGTAAACGGAGAAGAGGAGGGTTCCAATGATACATGCCTGATATGCGTTTAATTACATAATATAGGTAATCGGTGAGGCATTAATTCACCTCTCAGGGTACACTAATGTTTAGGGATTCTTCATTGGTGTCAAATATTTGTTTAAATTTAGTTATTTTCTGTTTGAGGATAGCCATCTGTTTTTCTTGGATAATATGATCTATTAATAGCTGTTGCCATTGTGTAATACTGATTTTATTTTTATTTATCCAATTGATCAAAATCATTTTCTTGGCGATAACTAGAGACAGAAGTAAGGCTGTTGTATGTTCCAGTGGAGGGTTTATTTGTAATGTGTCTCCTAAAAGAGATGATGACAGAGAGCGCGCTGCTACGCCTCCCTCTGGTCTCACTCGCTCCCTCTTCTAGAACTGCACTTCCCATCACTCCCTCTTGCCATTATCACTCTCCATCCCTGCCTGGTTCACCCATCATCCTCATCACTGTCACCTGTTCCCCATTATATCACCTTTATCTGGACTGTCCCTTACATTGTTCCCTTGCGAAGTCTTGTTTTGCCCCGCAGACATTACCAAGCGTCTCCCTGGTGTTTCGCCGTGCCCTGTGTTCCCCTGGACCTTAGATCTTTGCCTGGACTCTGGACTTTATTATGAACCTTCGCCGCCTGCCCTGCCCTGACCTTAGCCTGTGTATCTCTTCGTGTTCTGGATTGTCCCCACATTATATGCCTGCCTGAGTTTTATGTCTGCTTATCTCTGTCTTATTGCCTGTGTTAATAAATTACTGCAGATGGATCCGACCGCCTCAGCCTCTTCATCACAGACGGGTTTGCCGGGATATTACGTTTAAGGTAAACAGATCATTTTCCTGTAATTTCTTTCCAAAATGTAGTAACTGGGGGGCAAGACCAGATGTAAGTAATCATGTAAAGTAATCATCTTATGTATTGAGATTGCAGTGTTCACATTTGTTTGATTTTGATAATCCCATTTTAAACAGTTTATGTTGGGTTAAGTGTGTTCTGTGTATTACTTTAAATTGGATTAGTTGTACGTTGGTATTTCTGCTTAAACTAAATGTATTTAAGCAGACTTGTTTCCAGAAATTGACATCTGTGATTGTTACGGTCATTTCCCCATTGTTTAATAGGGTATCGGGTGTTGTGTCTGTATTTATTAATATAGTGTATAATTTGGATAGTATTTTTTTTGTGTTGCTCAGTTTTAGGAAGAAGGTTGCCAATCTTAGTTCTAATAGCATGATTAATTTGTATGTAATAAAAATACTGATCTTTCCCTAATTATATTTTTCTATTCATTCTGAAAAAAATATAAAATTATTATTTAAGAACAGATTATATAAATGTGTGATGCCAGCAATTTTCCATTTTTCATTAATAAGTGAAGAATTATCCATGGTAAAATCTGGGTTATGCCATATATGAGAAAAAAAGGGTGGTGTTATTGGATTGAGTTATTTGATTACTTTTACAACATGCTAATACTGTCATGTTATTGTATAAATAATGAGCCTTAATTACATCAGTAATGTATGGCAAGTCGGATAATGACATCTTTTTACAGTCTGCCTGTTCTAAGTCTAACCATGAGTTATCATGGGTATGATTGCCGATTATCCATTTGCAGAGATATTTTAATGTGCGGCTAGATAATAATGCTGAAAGTTGGGTGGCCCTAATCCTCCCATATCTTTGTTTTCTGTAATGTAGTAATGCTTATTCTTTTTTTATTTTTCCAGTAGAATTTATTTATCTTGATATTTAATGTCTTAGTGAGTTGGATTGGTATCATTGTAAATAGGTAATTAATTTTTGATAATATGACCATTTTTTTTGTAGAGATTCTTCCTATAAGAGATAATAGCAAATTCATCAACGTTTTAAATCATTTTCTATATATTTAAGTAATTAAGTCTAATAAGGTTGGGAGAGATGTGTATTCCATACGTGATATTGCCTATATTAAACGGGATATTCTGATTGTCATAGATCGCTCTTGATCAGAGTCTCGCTCTGGTCGTCAAAGAACTCCCTCTCTTGAATATTGAACTACATCTCCCAGCTGTCCCATTGTCTGTCGGAGCCTCTCTCCTAATCACCTGAACAGGTGCAGCCACTTCTCCTCTCTATGTAAGCTGCTCTCTCTCTGTGTTCGACGGGAGGTCTTGCATCTGCCACTGTCAAGCTACTCTGAGTATTCTACGTTCCCTGGATTTCCCTGGTTTATCGAGCCTTGCCTTCCTGGTCTCTGAGTGTCTGCTGCCTGCCCCGACCCTAGCCTGGTATCGTTGCTGAGTTTGGATTGCCCTTTAAACCCTGCTCTTCACTGTTTCTCTCTGTGTGCTTTTCTGTTTAATAAACTCACTGCAAATGGATTCGCACGACTCTGCCTCTTCGTTACACTGATGTTCTATACGCTGTAATGCTTTATTTATTAGCCGCCACATTTATCAACATACTGTATGATGATTCGATTGATGGGATTGGTGGCATTCTAATGTTTCATGAATCACATGTGAACCCTGTCGTGAGATGATTTCTTCACTCGGATCTGCGCTTGTTTCCATGTTAAATTTATAAATTAGCCCCAGTGTGTCAGATAAGAGAGACATACAAAACGTAAAGAATGATAGGTCCATAGGACCGGGATTTAAAACCATTGGGGCAAAACTCAGTTCCTGGAGAGCCATAGGCATGCAGAGTTTAGTTCCAACACACATACCTGTAGTTTTCAAATAAGCCTGAAGGACTTGATTAGCTGGATCAGGTGTGGCCCTCCAGTTTTGCAGCCCTATAGGCTGAATAAAGATTGTTTACGTTCCTCACCTTTTATACAGAAGGAAATACTTCGATATAGATACTTAGATAAGATCAAATACTTAGATTCAGGAATACAAATAATTACCTGAGAGTGATCAGGGATACAGGATAGCCTCAAATCCCAGGTCAAGTAATGCTATCGACTACAACTCAGTGTATAATCAATGTCACCAATATCAAAAAATAGGTGATCCAATAACAGGAGTTCTGTATGGTGCATGTGAATATTATGTGTTCTTTTTTCTCCAATGAGGAAGCAACTGTTTTTCAATTGCTTTACCCGAAGGCCCATCCCCTAATCCGAACCCAGTGGATTAGAACAAAGGTAATGCAGTTTTAAATACCCATAGTGGATTTAAAACGCTTCATTGATTGGGTAACACCCACTAGCATTCCACAAAGATATGCTTGCATGATTCTATCATCCACTACTAATAAATATTAGTCCAATGTCAATGTCCCCACCCATGCTGTCAGATTTCATCAAAAAAAATAATCAAAATGTCATTCTCAACCAAAATGATGGTTTGGATACAAACTCAACATTGTATCAATGTCACCTTGCTATCTTTAGTTTTGATCACAGTCTGATTATCTTAGAATTGTACATTTCTGATATATGGATATTTCTTGGACACAGCCACCTCTGAAAACAGATGAAAACACGCATTATCTGTAAAGATGCTTTGAAATTATATATCTATTTTGAAAAGCGCTATACAAATAAATGTGAATTGAATTGAGTCTCTGAATTGTACAAATCTTTAAAAAATAAGTTGCCTAGGCAAGTTATATTGTATGACTAAATCATCAAAGGACACAATGATCCTTCCTCAAACAGATCATATATGTATATAAACGGTGTGGATTCATCAGGGTGTTACTTCTCATATATAATACCTGGTTTTAAATTTCACATGCAACTGGTTTGGATCTTTGTTCTCTTCTTCCTGTCAGGCATGTTTTTTCTATAATATTAGGCTATTTCTTGAGTCCTTTGATTTGACTACTGAGGTTGGCTCACCTTAACTCCGTTTTACAAAAAAATATTACATTTTCAAGAGAATTCATAAATTTTTATTTTGTTTACATCCAATGAGTTAAAATCCATAATGAATATGAGTTTCACAGTATATATGCTCAAATAGTAAAATAGAGTTTTAATAATCCTGTCCCTGTGAAGGATTTAGGGCTTATTATACTGTTATCATCGTCGACTAATAGCTTTGAGACTGAGATTATTTACCTGTGCTCTGCAGGGACCCACCTGGACTTTTGACTCTGAAATCACAATGGCAACAAACTCCTCCCTCCTTGTTCTAAATCTCTCTTGATGTATATATCTCGCTTAACCTCCAGTTTAGTCTACTTCATGTCTTTGTGGACACAAGTAATCCAGGAATAATGCCACACCATCATAATCTTGTTTTCATGACTCTTGTAGTCTTTGGGATGGTACTGAGTGGGTATGTAATTACTCTTTATTACTATTTGTTGGTTTGACTTTCTATTTGGTTCGTGAATTGATGTGATAATACCTCAGAATTAATGCAAGTTCTTAATTGTTTAAAAGTGTCTAGATTAGAAGTACTTGAGTCATTTTTCAGAAGTTGAGAAATACTCTATGCACAATATTAAATTGCATTTCTTTGAATCTGTTGCAGACTGAAATATTCAAGGGTAGTCTGATAATATCTTCCCAGTCATTTTCATCAATGTCACATTATAAGTTCTTACTCCTTGCCTTCTGCAACAAAATCAGATTGTCTGCTTTGTGATGGCTTATCGTAGAGTAAAATTGGGATATGAAGTGTTTAACTTCAGTATCCTTAAGAAAAAATCTATATCCAAAAATAAATCAGGGTAAGACTAGCTATTCAGGGTAAGACTAGCAGGTCTAATGTTAACCAAATGTCTTATCTGCAAGTATTTAAAAGAAATCCTTTTTGGGGCTATTATGCTTAACATGTAACTCATCAAATGACATAAAAACACTCATATATCCTGTATATTCCCACATCAATCCAGATACCGAACTGAAAAAAAAACCCATACTAGTACGGGGAAAACTTGTTTTATCAGTCAACACTGAGCATGTTTGCTATGCACCATTACGCTGACAACTCACAAAAATCAGCTTATTGAAATAACCTGTTGGCCTGGTTTACATGCAAACCAATTAAGACGAACAACGTAGGTAAATCGCGCCTTTATCAATAGGCTACATCAGGCTATTTCCCAGCAGTGACGTCAAAACGTTCCATTCACATTAGGAGCAATAGGGGAATAATTTGTGAATTAAAAGTGAATGATTTCCCAAAGTGAATGATTGCAGAAAAAAAAAATAGGTTTGTATTGAACATTGATGGAGCAACAAACTTTGTATGAAAATAAATCATAAAAGTGGTTCATGTTGTTTAAAAATCGGATAAATGTATGAGGTGGCAAAAGGCTCACCAGCATGGGGCAAAAGGCACACATTATTGATTTAAATACTTTAGAGAGAATTAAAAAAAATAATAATGTTTAAGTTAATACTTTACTTTACAATTACTTTATAGTATGTACTTTTTTTGTTAAATAAATATACTGTAATTAAAATATTTTAATATAAAAATGTATTTTAAAAATAGACACAAAATTATTAAAAAAATTAAAGATGATGAATGCATTGATGGAGATCCCATAATAATTTAATATAGATGTACAGTAATAGCCTAACAATGTTTTATTTATTATATTTATATCATATTTTTAAATATGATTGTTTCATTATAAACAGGCTGTGGGTATTATCTCTAAGGTGGACACCCAACTTTGATATTACCATCTGAATTAAACCATAGTCAGCCGGAACGTGCATCTAAACGCATTGTGGATATGATAGGCGAGCTCTGATTGTACTTGCACTCTGAATGTTCTGATCTGTGCAGGGTTCCCACGGGTCCTTGAAATCCTTGAAAGTTTGTGAATCTGAAAAAAAAAAATCAAGGCCCTGGAAAGTTTTTGAAAATAAACACGCATAGATACAAGTCCTTGGAAGTGCTTGAATATATTTTGTGCAAGAAGTTTTCTGGAAAAAAATCCATATTATTCCCTCCGGTCCGCTAATGTGTTATTTCTCCAGCACTTCGTGGCCTATGCACAATAGTTGATTTACGTTATTTGAATTTGAGCGTTACGTTAAGCGTTTCCCACGTGAGGTAGCCTACTTTGTTTTGTATGTTGCCATGAAATTCACGCGCACATGAAACTACTGCGATGTTAACTCAATGTTTGTTGTTGGACACAACAAATGGGTCCCCACATGAAGTCCTTGAATTTGAGGGTATTGGACCTGGAAAGTCCTCGAAAGGGCCTTGAATTTGAAGTTAACCGTGGTATGGGAACCCTGTCTGTGATCAAGATTTGACAACTCTAATAATGAGTGGGTTTTCTTTTACCTGTCAGGGATTTCGTTTTTTTTTTTTTTTTTTTTGTCTAACAACATTGTTTTATTAGTGTGTAGCTGTCATGACACAGGCTGCCAGTATGCTGGTGTGCAATTTTTTATTATTAAAATGGCAACAACAACAAAAAATCAAGTAAATTGTTTTGATTTGTCGATCATTGTTGTTTGTACGACAGCAAACAACAGGGAAGTCCTTTTTCCCTTTAGCTACAAACAACAAAGGTGAATGGAATTTATGTTATAGGTTGGAAAACATACATGTTTGACATACACAAATGGAAATGTTTAGTTCTGCTGAAAGATGTGACCCTCTTAACTTGCTTAGCTAGTTCAACCTGTTCAGTTCTAGACAGTTCTTTGTCAGTTTTATTCCAATTGACTCACAAATAGGGTCGATACTTAGTCACAAGCTACTTATTTGGTATCGAACCGTGTAAAAAGAAAGTTATATTAACATTATATTAATACAAAATATGGGTTCCTGCATCACTTTCAAATACTTTTTTTAATTCATTTAAAAAAATGTTTTACGCCAAGACACCCCTGACCTATTTAGCTGACTCGTATAAAAATTGCTTTATAATTTTAATTTTATAATTTTAATTTAAGCTACTTTTTTGGTAGCCTATCGAACCGTGTAAAAAGAAACATAGCCTATTAACATTATATTAATACAAAATATGGGTTCCTGCATCACTTTCGCATAGGCTACTTTAAATGTAAACACGGATAGCCTACAGGCGGATTAGTGTTTGTTGAGAATGTTCAATAATTAGGCTATGTGATTACTACAGTGATGCACACAAGCACAATCAATAAAAACTCCTCCGATTTGGACTAATAAAATGAAAGCTTTAGCATAAGTTCTGCCAGAAAGACATAATTACAAGTCAACGTCACTTATTACCTTCGCATCTATCCAATCATGTCCTTACTCGCTGTATAAAAGCTAATTCAAATGTAATCATCTAGTCTGTTATCCAGTTTCCACCGTATCAGCGACGCTGGTTCTCGTGCCGATGATGGATTCGCCCTCTGTGGGTGAACTTCGGACTTCAGAGTGAGTGATTTGTGATTTGAATAAAGTAGCCTAATATTTTTGGTTCTTAAAACAGATCCGTTTAATTCTCCATTCTTAAATATTTTTATAGAAATTTCACAAATATATTATGTTTATTTAAAATAAATAATTGGTTAGTCAAATACTAAATTCTTTTAGTGAAATTTTAGACAAAATGAACTGTTGGATTTTTTGTCAATTATTTTTGTATGTTCAACTCAAACCATCAAGTAAATATTCAGAGATTTTATTAAGTTAAATTTAAGTTAAGGTTACAATATGCAATATTTTTGCATTAAAATATCCAAAAATCACAAGGCCAGTGTTATATATTTTGTTAAGTTGATTACTTCCAATATCCCAAATGTTTCCAACTATTTTTAAATCGTGAGAAAATTTAGATTTTAACCAAGGAAACGGGGCGTGTGAGCCAGGTGTGAGCAGGGGTGAGCGGCGTCATATCCGCGTTACCCTCGGTTTCCGCTCGTAGCCTACTGCGTGGAGTCCTGGACAAATGCGGAAGTTGTTGTAGTTGTAGTCTCTATCAAGCACCAAACGTTAGCTTGTTTCGTGCAGGTGTTATGGAACACAATTATTCTTCACCGATTGCAGCTGGTTCTGTCGACAAAGACAAAGTCCCATAAACGTACGGGTCAATTTTATATATTCCAAAATGTAGCATTCGGTAATGTTTATGTAAGGAAAGTATTATTGCTTTAGGCTTGTGTTTAGTTTATTGACATTGTTTATCACGTCTGGGGCCTGTACCATGAAGCCGGTTTAGGTGGCTAGCCAGCTATGTTTCAGCTTAGTTTCCGCCAACCCTGGGTTTTAGGTACTATGAAAGCAGCTCGGCTTTAATCGGTGTTCGTTGCCATGGTATCTTACGCTGCACGGCTAACCTGCTCTGGGGCAGATTAAGTTCTGGATTCGAGATCTCAGACTGAAGTTTGACCAATCAGCTGTGAGCAAAGAAACATATAGGTGACGTAACTAATTCCCAGTGTCTGTTGCAATGAGTAACCCCAGAGTGCAGTCTGGACGATGGGGCGGGGCGACACTTTGGGGCGGGGCGACACGTGTCACAAATACATTTTCTGGCTTTTCTCAGTCTAGAAGGCTCCAAATTAAAAAATAATTTCAGATTTCTACTACATAAATGACCCATTTTAAATACACATTCATCTTTCCAGAGGTGAAGTATCCCTTTAATGTGAGTGATATTGAAGCACCAAATTTAGTACACAATATAAGCCTACCTTCTTAATAAAGCATAGCCTACTTTATAGAGGCAAACAGATTATATCAGATTATGAACAACACCCATAGAAAACCATTATAAAACGCTTAACATGCAATGTGTGTTGCATGTTCAATAAGGTGTATCGGCTACTGAGTTATAATATCACTGTCTTACTGCATTGACGTTAAGCTTTTTCGTAATAATAGGCTCTATGGGAGGGAAACTATATAGCCTACAGACAAGAGCTTATATTAACGTTTCACGTTTCACGTTTATGGCATTTTCCTTCCTGAGCCTGTTAAAAAGAAAAAGCTTAACATGAAATTCTGCAGTTGCATTTAACTTTGCATACATGGGAGAGCAACCAGTCCGAGAGCGCAGTGAAGTAAGTTTAAGGTTTGATATTCGCTGCATTTTCTAAAGGGACCCCAGGTGAAAAGGAAATATATTTAAAGTGTGCTTATTTTGATATACTTAATGTATTTTAAGTGTATTGTATTAATTATGTATTAAATGTGTTATTTTGGAACAACTTCAAGTATACTAAATGTACTTTTATATGTATTTAAGTTCAATTTTAATGTAATAGTAATATATTTTAATATACTTAATTGTGTTAAAATGGAACTATTTTAAGTACATTTAGTGTAATTTAATAGCACTTCTTTAAATTGTATTTTTAATACATTTTAAATGTACTTTCGAAATACAACTTAAATATATTTTTAACATCATATTAATGTGTTCCCAGTATATTTTAAATATAATATCAGGTTATTAATAATGTATTAGTAGAACACTATAAGACCCACTATTAGTATATTAAAAATATATTTTTGAACAAAACCATTCAGTATGAAAAAAATATATTTTAATGTATTAAAAATACAGTTAAAAATTATAATTCAGTTAAATACAGTAAAAACAATATTTGTATAAAACACACACAAACACTCTTTGAAAGATAGTAAACTTTAATGCACTACATTAGTACAGCAACATATGAAAATGAAACAAAATACATTAACATAAAATGCATTGATCTGCAGAAGTATTAAACAGAACAAAAAAAAAATTAACTTAAAGGAATAAGTTCAACAAAGTCAAACAAAGTGAAATACAATAGCTGCAAACAGTCCTTCATCCTTCAAGTGAATTGAAATGATTGGTCTTGGAGTTTGCCTCATTGTTGCATTTTCTTCTGATCAGTGCTCGCACCTCAGACACTGTCGTGGTCGGAAACTGTTTGATCACAGTATCTATGAAAAGGGAAAAATATTATTATTTTTTTAAATATTAATGCAAAATTAACATCTGTTAAAAAGTCACTGTTCCCTTTCGAAAGGGAACTTGCACTGCGTATCTAGGCGCCCCTTTTATACTTCTGGGTCGCACTAATAGTGTCATAGGTTGTCGCCAAATTCGTTTGCCGTGATTTTATCGCTTTTTAGACACCGGTTCACATGGAGGGCATTCCCCAAAGCGTCATCGATGCACTGTCTCATTCCCTGCTCTCAGGGAACAGTCGTAACCACAATTTTTTTATATGGCATGTAATGCTTAGTTCATATTTTAACAGAAGACATTCAATATAAAATGTTAATATAATGCAAAAAAGGAGTTAATAAAATATCTACATCAAATAGAACAAACATTAAGTCTTGCTGAACAACAGTGAGGTCTACATGTTATGACACTGTGTATCACAGCAACAACAAAAAACAGACAAGTATAATAATGTATAACAAATGCTAATCTTTATTTTTAGCATTATTATTTGTTTTTAGTCAGCCCCCTTTGACTTCGAGAGCAAAAAAAAGTGATGTACAGAAACGCATACGTCATGACCGAATCACCATTCAATAGTCCGGATTCAAAAATCTCTATAACTGAGGTGATATGAGATTAAACCATACTTACTACTAGAGATGCACCGATTACAATTTTATAGGCCGATTCCGATTTTTCACTGAGTTTGACCTGCCGATACCGATTAAATTTTCTTCAAAAATTATCATTTTTATCAAGCTCATATATTTAAGTTCAGTAATTTCACTTAAATGACAAATAGGTCATTTTCATTGCCATTTAAGATAAATTACTGAACTTAAATATTCAAGCTTGATAAAAATGATCATTCTAGAAGAAAATTTCAGATGGCACTTAGAGGCTTAAATTGCATCTGAACTCTTCATTTATTATTATTATTATTATTTATAATTTTTATTAAATAAAACACCATATACTTGTACCCAAACTGAATAATTAAAACAAGTTTAAATGGGTACATTTTCTACAAATATTTTTGTGTTCATTTTCTAGCCTACTCCAGTTCTTGTTAAACACACTAGACATGCACATTCTGTGCATTTTGGGCATTTTTTGTGTGAAATCATATTTATTTTGTCCATCAAAAGTGTGTTTTCACTTTAACGCACTCCTGCTCCGCGTATTTTTTCGGGCGTGAATGTCAATCAATGAGAGCATTCACACACAAAAAATAAAACCCGCTGCTCACGCTTGCGGTGTGAAACGGCCGTAATTCACGAGGTTTCCTACATGTGCGGTCCGTTTGCATGTCTGATTGCTGATGTTGTGCGATGTTAATCATATGGCGCCCGAGGTCATGGCCGATCACGTGAAAATCTGCCAATTCCGGTCACCAGCCGATCAATCGGTGCATCACTACTTACTACTCTCTTCTTCGCTTGTCTCTGCACTCAGTTTTTCTTCTATAGCAGCTAGTCTGAAAAACAACAAATAAAAAAAGAGAGATTTACAAATATATATATACATACACACAAATATATAAGGCAGGCAAATTATGAAGAATGATTTGTTTTGTTTTTAAGAATGACAGTATGCTGAGTACAATGTACTTGGTGGGTAATATAGGCAAGGCAAGGCAAGGCAAGGCAAGTTTATTTATATAGCACATTTCATACACAGTGGTAATTCAAAGTGCTTTACATAGAAGAAATAAAAATAATTACATAGATAATAAAAGAAATAAGAATAATTAAAACAGTTTAGAAAATAAAATACAGTGCAAACAGTCGGACGAACAGTGGCACAGTGCTCATTCAGTAAATGCAAAGCTAAACAGTGGTAATTCAAAGTGCTTTACATAGAAAAAATTAAAATAATCAAAAGAAATAAGAATAATTAAAACCGTGTCTGAGATGGAAGTGATTGAGCAGGTTTGCGGTGCCACTGGACCTACAATCCAGGGACGTCCTCTGCTGGGGTGGTGTACCACACCAGTATTGCCCCACTGGGCCCCCACAGAGCACGTTTCACTTTTGCTGTTTTAAACAAACAGCGAACCTCTATACTCTCTGTAGTATAGATAATCTTCACTCGCCTCGTCGGAGTGAAGCTCTCCCGTTCCCCTTCAAAATCTCTTCCAATCAGACAGCCCTGATAATTAATAATCACCCCTATCTGAGATGGAAGTGATTGAGCAGGTTTGCGGTGCCACTGGACCTAATCAAATCAAATATCATTAATATAATCAAAACCCTTCACAGACTCGGCAGTTTAGATACGCTCTCTTATAAGCATCCCTTTTAACAATTTAATCTTTGTACTTATTTGTAATTACAAATATATATTAGAAAGTAATCAAAAAGGCAATAAGGTTGTCAAGCTTGAACAAATATAAACACCAATCAACACACACTACCATAATTGGCTGGTCAGCTCAAGACAAAGGTAACTAACGTATATTCATAACATGTTTTTTCAAACTTTTTAAAGATAATTTACATCATAACAATGAAGCCAAATTCTTCAGGAAATCAGAAATAAATACACAGCTTCAGCAAATAAAAATGATGTTAATATAATGATGTACATATTATAATAACTAATTCATTTTTTTGAAGATGCATTGGACAATGTTTTATAGTTGTTTTAAGACAGATAAATGTCTCCACATAGATTTTAAACAGATTTATCAAAGACTTTAGACTTTGACAGTGCAGAAGTTGCTAGAATTCCATCATGTTACAGCGGTTAACGTCAGTATCCCACGTGCAAGTCATATTAGCAAATGCATAGCAGACCTTTCCACCTAGGAAAACAACTAAACAGTGAGCTATTTATATATGCAAACAGCAACTAAAACTTACCAGTAACTTCTGAGGCAGTAACTTCTGAGGCAGTATCTTCATCTCTTCGAGTCTGCGTCGACTTTGACTTGAAAATCTTGGCTCTGATTGGGCAAATTGAATGTAGCTGAACTGAAAAAGACGTGATGTTACACTTTGTGCCAAAAATACGAAATGCTGTCATGATCACTCACCCTTAAGTACTAGTAGTTCCAAACCATTTAAGACTATCGTTAATCTTCGAAAGAAAAACTGATATTCATGATATCCCTCCGATGAACGATTCACCAGATCTGTTCACGTTTCAAAAAGTAAATCGCAAAAAACATCACCCAATCCATATTAATCGCGTGGTTTCCTCCAAGTCCTCTAAAGAAACACGATCGCTATAAATATTTTAACAGTTTAAATTTAAACGTCTAAATCTAATCACATTCAAGGACCGCATGCACAGCAACTGAAGCTCTGACGCCGCCTTCACGCCGCCTTCACACTGGCAGTTGAAATCAGCTCCGATACGGCAACGAAACGACCGGAAGTCATTCATTTCCTATGGAGATTCGCAGACCGCATGCGAATGGGTCCGAATCAGGTCCGAACGAGTGCGGTGCGAAAAAAATCGTGTCCGTTGGTCGTCCGGATGCGTTCAAAAAATTGAACTCTTGCGAAAGGCTACGGACGGTTCCTATCCGACAATTCCAGCGGAAGTTGAACGTTGCTATGGTACTGATAAACAAACCTGAATTCTTAACTTTTAATACAATTTTATAACGATAAGTTGTCATGTCATTTTTTTATTTTTATGATTTTCTAACATTATTAGGGCAGTTAATACAATTAAAATAATTAATTAAATATTGTGACCCCCGCTCATTCACTAAATTCCCGCTCAATTATAAATTCCATGATGGTAAATCGTCGGCTGGTCAATGCTCTTGCTGTTACTCTCCTATACTGGAGGAGCAAGCAGAAAAAGAAGAGATCCGTGTGGGTGAAATACTACCTGGCGGAGATCTCTCCGCCATTTTGTTCTACTCGCTTCCGAAGCTTTCCGACACATTTCAACGGTGTAGTACGACGTCCACCGAGGGCGTATTGCGTGTTACGGAGCTGATTTCAACTGCCAGTGTGAAGGCGGCGTCACACTGGCAGTTGAAATCAGCTCCGATACGGCAACGAAACGACCGGAAGTCATTCATTTCCTATGGAGATTCGCAGACCGCATGCGAAGGGGTCCGAATCGGGTCCGAACGAGTGCGGTGCGGAAAAAATCGTGTCCGTTGGTCGTCCGGATGCGTTAAAAAAATTGAACTCTTGCGAAAGACTACGGACGGTTCCTATCCGACAATTCCAGCGGAAGTTAACGTTGCTATGGTACTGATAAACAAACCTGAATTCTTAACTTTTAATAAAATTTAAGATTACACATTAATGTATTTAATCTACACTACACTTACAAACTTGTGTTTTGTTTTTTGTCAAAAATGTTATAATCTTTAACTAAATGTTTGACAAGCAAATGTACACAAAAGACAAGTCTCGCGCATGGATAATAGGTAATACTAATATCATTATTAAATATTATAACAGAAGATAATATCTCTAGTCTATCCTAATATTAATTATAAATGTATATAGGCTACAATATCAAAAACAAATACAATGTTTTTTTGACCACCTTCCGAAGCTTTCCGACGCTTTTCAACGGCGTAGTACGACGTGCACTGGGGGCGTATTGCGTGTTACGGAGCTGATTTCAACTGCCAGTGTAAGTAGTAAGTAAGTAGTAGCCTTTATTGTCACTTAGTCACAAGTACCAGCGAAATTAGCCATCAACCTGTCCATGCACAAACATACATACAATATGACAATGGGGTAGACAAGACAGGAAGACAGAGCATTGAGGAAAATAATACAGCATGACATGAGGATAGGTGAGGGAAAAAAAAGGCAACTCCCAGACTATGCTCCTGTGAGGAGTACAGTCTGGGAACAGGAAAAAAACACCTCAGCAACATTAGCACATAATCAGTACATGAACTTGTACAGTACATACAGACTTGCAACAGGGGAGGGGATTGGGGGGATGGAGGTGACCCAGCACAGGCAAGCAGCCATCCGGTCCTGCAGCCATGTCGGCGCTGGTCACAGACCCGCCCGCCAGGCTGGGGGGTACAAAGCGGCGAAGGCGAGGGATGCGGGGTGGGGGGGTGATTGCATATCTGTGTATATATGTAAGAGTTTGTGTATGTGTAGGCCTGGAGATTCGCTCCGCCTGGCATCCAAATCTCGGTGCCTCAGTCCGCAAGATGTCATAGCGTTAACACAGCAAGTTGCCATGGAGACAACCTTGATTAGGTCCCAAACAGAGTCAACAATCAGCAGGTGTCCGTGAGAGATGGGGGAAGGAACGCAAGAGCGGCTCACTGCAGTGCTCTTCCGGGGGAGTTGTTGTTCCAACAGCGGCCTTGGCCGAGGCCAGTGCTGGTTGAGGGGGGCCGAAAGCAGATAAGATTGGGATTATTTGGTCTCGGGCGAGTAGCCGCATTCCTTTGCACGATTACTCTCTTAGTCCATTCTGGTCCATCAGCTTTTGCAAAGCCGTGAGCTTCTCCATGATGTTATCCAGATTTCGGGTCACCTCCCTGATATTATCCATAATGCGGTTGATAGTCCCAGCCTGAGTGCTGACCGCTCTGCCCACTGCTTCAATCATGCCGGGCAGCATTGTGGGGCTTTGGACAGCTGTCACCGTTTTCTTAATTTCTTGATAAACCAGGGCAATGCCTAGTCCAGTCAGCAAAAGACCTGTTATCATGGTTCCGAATAGGTAGATATCTTCAATGTCCTCCACGGAAAGAGCCGCCAGACACACGACCCGCCACCTCTCCCACGCGTCCATCGTGTAGCCAGCTGCGAACGTTCCGGCAGGGCAGTCAGGTTCCCCCGAACCCAAGCTTCTCGTCGAGAAGATGGTGTCAATTGCGTTGAGAGACCAGTTGATCAAATCCATGATTTTTTTTTAGTTTGGAGAGCAGTGCGGAGAAAGTCTCTCAAAGTTAAGACATAAGACTAGACGAGAGGAGCGAAGCAGGGAAGGTCAGGGGGAGGAGAGGGAGAGAAAATGCGACCGCCTTCGTTGAGAGCCAGAAGAAGTGAGCCAGTGTGAAGGCGGCGTGAGTGTGATGCGAGCGCATTATCATAAGAACCAATCACAGCCGTTCAACGCCTCTGGAACCAATCAGGACTAGTCACGTGTGTTATGCGCATTGTTCAAATTTAAACAAGAACAACACCTTTTTGGAAATTAACATTTCTTTGGAAAATGTATCTATGATGCATTTCAAAAAATATGATGCTGAAATTATTGTGGGAATTTCAGTAGTACAAAATATCATGTAATAGACAACAGCCTTAAGTAGCCTTTTACAACAAACAAGTAAAAGTGAAAAAATAATAATTTTAAGCGTATTGCAATGCTAATAATAGTTGACAAATGTTTCTAATACATTATAAGTTGGTAAATGTATTTTTTTTATATATATTAAAATGATAAAAACATAAATAATTAAACTATATTGCAGTAGGCCTAAGTGTTTATAAAGTTCATACAATTTAAACTAAAAGCTTAATCATTTTGCTGTTCTTACACAAAGTACACGTAAAATGTAGGCTACTTTAAGTAAGAGCAACATATGCATGTTTTCTTTAAATACACTAAAACTTCACTAAAAGTATGGTTGCATTTAGCATATTTCTTAAAAGTGTAACTAAGCATATATTTATTACCAAATACTTCTAGTACACTTTTAAGAAATATATTTAAAGTATGCTTGTAATTAGCATATTTATTAAAAGTATAATTAAATATATATTTATTACCAATGTACACCAGTATACTGTTTATAAATATATTTAAAGTATGCTTGTAATTAGCATATTTATTAAAAGTATACTTAAATATATATTTATTACCAATGTACTATTAGTATATTGTTTATAAATATATTTAAAGTATGCTTGTAATTAGCATATTTATTAAAAGTATACTTAAATATATATTTATTACCAATGTACTATTAGTATATTGTTTATAAATATATTTAAAGTATGCTTGTAATTAGCATATTTATTAAAAGTATACTTAAATATATATTTATTACCAATGTACTACTAGTATACTGTTTATAAATATATTTAAAGTATGCTTGTTATTAGCATATTTATTAAAAGTATACTTAAATATATATTTATTACCAATGTACTACTAGTATACTGTTTATAAATATATTTAAAGTATGCTTGTAATTAGCATATTTATTAAAAGTATACTTAAATATATATTTATTACCAATGTACTATTAGTATACTGTTTAGAAATGTATTTAAAGTATGCTTGTAATTAGCATATTTATTAAAAGTATACTTAAATATATATTTATTACCAATGTACTACTAGTATATTTTTTGTAAATATATTAAAATGCAATTTAATGTATTTTAAATGCACTTTAAATAAGCATGTTGGAAATACAAATGTATTATAAACATACTATTTGTATTTCAAATATATTTTTAATACATTTAATACTACGTCTTTTTCACCTGGGACCGTCTGCAAATTCCACTCACAAAAAAATATAAACGTCCAAACATTCATTCAAATTAACGATACTTCCAGTGTTATAGTAAATGCCTAGTGGGCAGACTGACTTAGCCTAGGCTACTGTATGTCCAGCCAATATCTCGATTTAACTTATTTTTTATTATTATTATTACTGTAGGCCTAAATAGTTTTTCTATTCATGTTCCAAAGTTTTAGTATGTTGATAGTCAGGTGAAATTTTGCATTATTCACCTGTAGTAAGTCACCAAAAACCCTTTACAGTAAAAAGCCTATTTACAGTAAAAATTGTTTACTGTAAATAGGCTACATTAAGGGAGGTATTGGGACAATTTCACATGTAGTAAGCCAGTCTAGTCACAAAGAACATACTTCAACCATTTTGAACATGAAAAAACCCTTTTGGTGAATTACAGTATTTTTCTGCAGAATACAGGCTACATACATGAAGGGAAGTATTGTCAAAATTTTACTTGTAAGTCAGTCTTACAGGAACCTTCTACGAGCTTTGGAATTTGAAAATGTGTGTTTTTAAATATTAAAAGTAATTTTAATGAAAACAAATTATACGTTTTAATGCAGTTAGTGGAATTGGCAGACGTTCCCTTGTGCATCATGAGCTTTGGTAGCGCTTCAAAGCATTCTCATGTATGCAGCTACACACACGTAGGGCCTAGGTGAATTTCAATTAATATTTAATGTCGATATACAATGGTTGCATATTGTTAAAACTCATTGTGCTATAGTAAGACTATATAACAGTGGCAAGGGTCAAGGGAAAACAAATGTCTTGCGAAAATCGTCTTTTGACATTTACAAACAGAAATTTTCAAATTCTAAAGCTTGTAACCTATACTATGTATACAATGTGTAGTCAGATAAAAATAATCTTAATATGAACACAAATTCTGCGAAATTGCACGTTTTTTCAGTTTTTTAGTCTTAATCTGCATCACTGTTTGTACTTGTTGTGAAAACCCAACGCAGGCCACAAGAAGTAATTATGTGATTTGTTTTGTTTTATTGATAACTTTTACTCAGGACATGCTAGCTGGCAACAAAGGATTCCATTCATTATGCTAAGCTAAGCTAGCGGCGACCCTGCCAAACTAAAACATCGTATGAGACAACTAAAACAATGTATGAGACAAAAATGCATTTGCCCACCTAAAGGAAAGACTGTGAATAAGCCCTATTTCACAAAACGTTATGGAGTGTTCTGTTATGTGAAAATGTTTTTCCTGTAGCTAGACTAGTGTTTTTGTAGGTAGTTTTTAAAGACTAATTAGTAGACGTGGGCCAGTATTGGTTATTTCTCAGATTTTGTTAAGCTTTTGGTTTACCTCAAAATAATTGTGTAAATACAGTAAAATAATAGGCCTGCTGATACTGACATTGCGAGCTCTATGCTTTCCTATGGCTCTGTAACATTTGGTTAATGTTTGTCTCCAGATACTGTTTAAATTAATATAGAGATTTTATGTTTGTATTCAACATAATACCTGAAATGAACGTATATGTGACACAAAAAGGCTGTTTATTATTTTGGCCGGTAAAAAATATGCTTGGCTGGTGGATTTTTTCATCTACCAGTCCCCATGTTGAGCCAAAAAGTTAATTTCGGACCCTGATCGCTGCCATAGTTTGAGCAAACTCCCCACCACAATCATTCCCTTTAAATATACTATTAAGCCTTTAATGGTTTGCCAGCTGATGTAACTTTGGATAATATAATTCATTAAATTATAATATTATAATAGAAAATCTTACAACAATCAGTGTACTGACAAGTTTATTCTTTGCATGAAAACACCTGAATTAGCCTAATTGAACACTGTCTGGGTGTATTAAAACTTTAGAATGATATTCGTATATAGACCTGCAACAGTGATAAGGTAAAGCTAAGAGTGGTCCAGACCAACCTTCCGAACGTATGACTTACAGAAGGTATACTTAACTAAGAACGTTTTGGGAAACACGTATTAACGATAAGTACAGATAAAGGTACAGCTTAAAGCTACAATATGTAATCTTTTTTCGCCACTAGGGGTCGTTAACCTCTTACAATAACAAAGGCGTAGGTTTAGGACGCAGTGACAAATTGATATATATTATGCTGTAGTGAGGGGCCCGCCTCTTGGTTCTGTGACTGGGGCCCAACATTTGGTGCTACGCCCCTCCAACGGCAAAACAAGTTTGTCAAGCACAAAAAACCTTTAATGTACTACTACTGTATATTTGAGATGTCATGTTTTGATGAAAGGTTGACAGGCTGAAAGGTGCTGTTATTATCTTTGTTTTTTACAAAACATTTACTGCTAATAATATTATTATCCATGTGGAGACATTTCTCCACAATGTAGGGAAAACCAACACGACACACACACACACACACACACACACACACACACACACACACACACACACGCATTTATGTGATGGGTGTCTGACGAATCAGGGAAGGATACGCCATGACTGATGACACCCAATCATAGAGCCGAGCGTGAGCCTCTGCGTCATCGTTTGGAAAGTCCTCCGTTTTGACCGTCTTCACTAAAACGCCCTCCAGAGATTCAAAACGGGGTCGGAGCATTTCTAAACTTCTTCGTTTTAGGTCTTCGTTTTTGCCGTTGTAGACTGGACGGGAGGTGCAAAAGGTCTCCATTTCTAAACGAAAACGCAGTAGTGTGGATGGGGCCTTAGGGCGTGTCCGAATCCACTTTAGCTAGTTTAACGATGGGAAAAATGGTCGCATCTGGCGCATGGTCTAAAAGGGTTGTCCCTATTCTCTTAATGAGTAATGTGGGTGTGTTTTGGGATTTACGTGTGTTAAACCAATCAGAGTCTCATCTCCCATTCCCTTTAAATGCTAGTTGCGCTCGCGTCATGGCGAATTCGCTATTTCGTGACGGAATATTTGATAGTGGAAAAAAAGACAGAACGCATCTCCAGAGCGCGTGGAGTGAGGCAACTGCTCGTGCGTGAGGTAAAAGTGAGCAAGCAGACCATCTACGGGACAAGCCGGATTCCACCATATCTTTATGTACACAATAATAATATTTTATATTGTAATCCTTTTATTTTAAATATTTGGCATGTTTGTGTGCTGCTGTGCGTCCCTGTGTGTTTAATAAGCAGAGTGTACGCGGGTTGTGGACCCGCCTATGGGTACACATTACTAACGCGCTCCATTTCTGTTGCCTGAAAATAGCAACGTGCCAACAATGACCAGCATGCCCATGGGCGCACAAATGGGCGCAAATGCATTTGCTATTTCAACAACGCAGCGCAGGATGTGAAAATGAGAACTGTGTCGGACTAAAACTAGCAAAAAACACTTAATTGCGTCGCACTTAGCGCTGCATTGTGCCGGGTGTAAGATAGGGCCCACAGCGTCTCATGAAATGGTGGCGACAACACTACTTTGATAACTGAAGCCTTCTTTCTTTGCTTATGCATTTGAACGGCATTATGCAAATATTTCCACCTAGTGAAGTAGGTCGGTGAGGGAAAATTAGATTGAGGCAATTTAGCTAGGTCTGGATCTAAATCTTTTTGTGGGAGACTTTAAGCTTTGTAACTTTGCAGATCTTATACATTCACAAACAGAAACATTCTAAAGAAAAAGGAAAATATGAAAACGCATCATGAAACTCTAAAACAATTTTTTTGAGATGTTAACAGATATGATTGCACATAATTGAAAACAACGATAGCATTAATTATATTTATTATTAAGGGAAAAGTGCTTATTTTTTTGTTTTTCTGAGCTACTTCTGGTTTAAAAAGCAAAGAACTTTGAACCAATTCACCAAAGTGAGGTACATGCGTTATTCGGAGTGGTGATTGGCTGCCACTGCTGGACAGTAGCCTATATTAATTTACATAGTGTCTGAGCATTTCTCGCTTTATTCATGAGAATGAACTCTTTTAACCCAATCACTGCACTGTATTACGCATGAGGTCGCATTACAGCGGATAATTCAAACGTCACAAAAGACCGTTTCAGCGCTGGTCCTTCACCTCTGCCTGTTCAGCGTTGCGTTTGGGGTTAAATACATTTTATTTTGGGGGTTAAAGATCACAACACATAAAATAATGTGTATTATTTAAATGTACTAAAAATGAATTTAAACTAAACAGGTTTTATAGAATAAAGTGATATATGTTGAGAATTTATCAAATTATTTTAAAAGGAAATAATGCACTTGGACACAAAAATATGCACGTCATGTCATTGACCCAACAATAGTATGTAATGTAACAACATGCTCTAAACATGAACCAGCACCATGTATGCACACATATTTAATCATGTCTTCTTTAAATGAATTATATTTCTGTCCTCATGAAGTAATGTCTTTTTTCACAGGTTAATTTACATAAGCACCAACCAGAACAGGTGAGTTTAGTACAGACATATCCACGACAAAAACAGTGCAGATGCAGATGTGTTGTACTCTTGATTTATGAAGATTGCATTGCTATATATATATATATATATATATATACATAATTACTTTTTTTTTACTGTTTTCAGTTGCAAACAACAGATGATAGAACAAGTCTTCAGAAAGTAAGTAATGATGTAATGCATACATATACATCTGATCTCTCTCTTCAACACACACACAAAACAAATAAACACATGCACAATCTGTACTAACTTACTGTATGTATATTCTTATGTACACCAAACGCACACCATCATAATTCAAATGAGTAAGAGATTGATTCTGTTATTATCAGGTCAGAAGAGAAGCTTGAGGACTTTGGATTGCGCTCATCTCCGGGGTCTGTAAAACTTTATTTCTTATGCTCTTCATACTTGGTATACTTGGTATGGACACACAATCAAAAGGAATAATTTACTCCAAATATTTTTATTGGTTTCCAGTGACAGTACAGAATAAGACATCATAAACAGTAAACAGTAAGATATTGTCCATTATTAATTGGAAAAAATATATATCATTTAATAATAATAATTAAATTCCCCCTACAAAGATCCTTCTAATAAACAAAAATGATGTACCATTGCTAGTTACAGGTGCACAAGGTAAACCCTTAATGTCATTTAAAAAGGGATCCCAAGTCTTATAAAAAATGATTTAAGTGAACACTCCGGTCAATTTTAACATTGAGCTCAATTTTTAGTAAATTTGGAGTGCTGTCAATACAGAGAACAACGACAAAAATATGTGTTGCCTACACCGTGTTATCCTCTTTTTAAAATTCTCTTATCATCCTTGATGTGTCATTACAAGTGCCCAGCCATGTTAGATGATTCCTTCAGAGTGAACACGAGTGAATCTGACTGCAGTAGATGTGAAAGATATGAATAAAAATGATGTTGTTTGTTTTTTTTTTTTTTTTTTTTTTATTGCATTGCTAAGAACATACAGAATCAATACCAGGGGTAAATGTAATTGAGAGTACAGTTATACAGGTTATAAAGTCAGGAGAATATCATGCAAATGACACAGTGAAACAGTTTTAAGGGCTTTGGAGTTGCTGGATGTACTGAGGGTGTCCAGATAGGATTTAAGTTCCTTACAAAAAATAAAGAAATAGGGCTTAGCACCGTGAAATTTACATTTGTGTAAAAAAAATTTCGCTAGAAAAATAAATAGGTTTATCAAAAAATATTGGTCCTTTTCCTCTTCATCAAAGAAAAATGATGTTATATCAGCCAGCGCACATACCTGTATTTAGTTCCTGTTTTCGGTCGAAGTCCAAAGTAGTCGATTGTCGAGTTCACGCGCATAGGTTTAGTTACTTAGATCACGCGCGTGAACTCGACAATTGACTATTTTGGACTTCGACCGAAAACAGGAACTAAATACAGGTATGTGCGCTGGCTGATATAACATCATTTTTATTCATATCTTTCACATCTACTGCAGTCAGATTCACTCGTGTGAACTCTGAAGGAATCACTCAACATGGCTGGGCACTTGTAATGACACATCAAGGATGATAAGAGAAATAAAAGCAGGTTTAAAACGTGCCCCATTCAAGTCAATAGGGTGCAAATTTTAAAAAGAGGATAACACTGTGTAGGCAACACATATTTTTGTCGTTGTTCTCTGTATTGACAGCACTCCAAATTTACAAAAAATTGAGCTCAATGTTAAAATTGACCGGAGTTCTCCTTTAAGAAGGATGGCCCGTCTAGCCAAGATTGTAGTAAAAGCAATGACTTTATGATCTCTGGGAACCAAATCAGGCATAGGGGAGACCCCAAATAGGGCTATAATTGGATCAGGGTCAATATATGTGTTGAGCGTCTGAAATACATTAGACCAAAAGGTTACCAGCTTACTGTATGTATATTCTTATGTACACCAAAACGCACACCATCATAATTCATATGAGTAAGAGATAGATTCTGTTATTATCAGGTCAGAAGAGAAACTTGAGGACTTTGGATTGCGCTCATCTCCAGGGTCTGTAAAACTTTATTGCTTATGCTCTGTTTATACTTGGTATACTTGGTATGGACACACACAATCAAAAGGAATAATTTACGCCAAATATTTTGTAATTTAGTTTTCTTAGCACGTTTCTTGGATAAAAAAAAAAAAAAAAGTAAAATCTTGTTCAAGTATACACTGTTATCCATTAAGCTGATAAATGTGAATTTGATCCATAGTTACTGACTGCTCAGCTTAGAAACATTCTTGGTTCATGGCTGTTTTTATGGTTCTGATCAGATGACCAGATGAAATGTAATTTGTGTTACAGGTTTCTGTACAACCAACCCAGCACCTTGGAAGGGTGAGTATTATATTTTTAGTATTAACTTGTTTTTGCCCATTTCCACCCATGATTAAAGTGCTGTGTATGTTTTGTGTTTTTCATACAGTCGGACAGATGTTGTCTCTATGACACCATGGTTAGCCCCAATCATTTGGGAGGGAACCTTTGACCCAACACTGATTGATTCTATCTACAAACAACATAATCTCACCATAGCGACCACTGTCTTCGCTTTGGGAAAGTGAGTTCCTCATGATTCTCATCTTTCAATATTTCTCATTCCTATCCCCTCCTTTGTATTTCTTTCTTTGTTTTTGAAAATAGAAATGAGTAAAGAATAAAGTGATAAGCTAATCAGGATATATCTCGCTGTGTCTGTTTGTTAGATACACACGTTTCCTCAAAGATTTTCTGGAGTCAGCGGAGGAGCATTACTTTGTTGGATTTCGAGTGCATTACTACTTGTTTACGGATCAACCAGAAGCAGTTCCTGAAGTAAAGATGGGTGAAAATCATCATTTGACAGTTCGGAGGGTTCCGAGTTTGGACAGATGGCAGGACATAAGTATGGGCAGGATGGAAATACTAGAAAAACTAATAAAGAACGAACTGGCCAATGAAGCTGACTATATTTTCTGCCTGGACGTGGATGCAAAGTTCTATGGCCGCTGGGGGGCGGAGTCTTTGGGTCGTCTGGTCGGTGTGATACATCCTTGGTTCTTTGATTATCCAAGAGATCAATTCTCATATGAGCGTAGACCAGAGTCTCAAGCATTCATTCCAGCTGGGGAAGGTGATTATTATTACACGGCTGCTGCATTTGGTGGCTCATTGGCTGATGTACATCATCTCACCAAAACCTGCTGGGAACAGCTGAACATTGACATTGCAAACTCCATCGAGGCGATATGGCACGAGGAGTCTCACTTGAACAAGTATTTCCTTTATAACAAACCCAGTAAACTTCTCTCTCCTGAATATCTGTGGCGGGACATCAATGCTGCTGTGGGCCAAGTGAAAATAATTCGCTTCTCTCATGTAGCTAAAAACAATGCAGAAGTTCGCCCAAACGTGTAGAAGCTGTTGTCAGCATTCAGCTGACATGCTGTGTTTTTTAAAGGATTGGAGGGAGGAGGTTTAGGACCAGAAAACTGATCTGAAGCTGAACCAATTATGAACTTGAAAAATTGGGTTTCTGGGTACTACTGCGTAAATATAATATAAATTTACTTTTCAGCATGATCTAGTATGCGTTCTATTTTGTTTATGAATACTGACATTACTAATGGATCACATGCCATTTTTTGAGGTAGATTGGTTTTTGGATCTTACTAGCAAATTCTGAATATATGTATACTTTTGTTTGTTTGTTTGTTTGTTTGTTTGTTTTAAGAAAACCATGTTTTCATATGTACCACTTGGTAATTAGGCAAAATTAACAAACAAAGTAAACAAATAATATTTGGGATAACCAATATATGAGCATTGATTGTTTGTTCTATTGATGATTTATTTTATGATTAGTTCTATTTTCTCTTTAAATAAAATACCTACACTATTCTGTTCTGACCAGTTGCATAGCTTGATCAAAGGCTTAAAAGATAGCGTAGGCTACAATTTGAGAAATGAACTCCAGAAAGCAGTCTTCAGAACTTTAGTTACTTTACTGGTGATTGTTCTTCTCAATATATATATATATATATATATATTTTTTTTTTTTTGTAAAACTACAAACAAGAGAAAATATGTATGAATATTATGATCACATTTACATACACAAATCAAGAATAATATTGTATGATTACAGTATGATTTTTTACCTTACAGGTTGCGTTAACCAAACAATTTCCATCATTGACAGAATTTTTTAGCAGTGACGGAAAAATCTGAAACCGTCCGTCCTTTTGACAGATTACGCTGAGGCTGATGTAGCCTATTGTAACTTGTAACTGTATTTTCACCCCTGTGCACTTGGTGGGTAGTACCCCAGAGTGCAGTCTGGACGATGGGGCGTGGCGACACTTTAGGGCGGGGTTACACGTGTCGCTCCGCCCACCCCCAATTTAATTGGCTTATTATACAGCAATCTTATTGGCCCAGATGATTCAAGCCTGAGCATGCGCATTCTTTATGTACTATTTTTGTGAATGATTTGTCCATATTAAAGAAATATTAAATGCTAACTCTAATCGTATCTTATTATCGGTTTACCGTGGTAATTTTAGTTAAGATCTATTGGCTAATGTTTTATTGTTAAGACACAGAATAGACAAAGTTATTGTTTAAAAACTAACACTTGGTGACAGCACCTCAGTGTAGGCCTACTTAATAGAGTTGTTTTCATATTTCCATCAGGGTCGGTGGATCAGCTCAAACTCGGGATTTTACGCAAATTATGATAAATCGCTGTATTAAAGGAAAGACATCGGACAAACCCGAACGCAAGCAGCTGATTTTAAATTTTAAATTTACATTTTTAAAATTAAAGCACGACCGTTTTTTGTAAAAAAAAATTTTAACGAGATTTGTTCTCCAATGCTTGCATTTTTTGGCACAAAGTGCAAATAAAATGTTTAATGGCAAACTCATATTTCCTTGTTTACCTGTTAAAAATTGTTTCAAATATTAACACTGGCATAGGCTATAGCTGTACTATTAAAATAAATCACCGCTGTAAATCTGTACATAGCCTATAGCCTAACAGTAGCTTACTTCAAATAGTTACTTATTTATTACCTACTTACTTAAATTGAGCACATAAATAATATTATTTGCTATAGATGGACATAATATCTGGTTTAGTAGATTTGTTTTCCACTTTTTAGCACTGCAGGTTTTTAAATTCCCATTGTACGCAAAAAAAAAAAAAAAATTGGCCAGGCCTTGTATTATTTGGTAGCCTATTTTTGTCTTATTTGTCACTTTCGGAACTGTGTCTTACTGAAATACAGTGAATTATCATTATGTAGTGTAAAATCCCGAGTTTGTTTTTTATTCACCAATCCTAATGGAAAAATTAAGAAGCATACATTAATGATGTAAAATGACGCAGCCCTGCATGACATTCGGAAAATATTGTCTACTATCAGCCTAATAGGCTATCTCTCCTTGCAATGCTATAATTTAATGCAGTCATGATCATTGCTCACTTAAAGTGGCATTGACTTATCTGCTGGGTAAATTAATAAATATAATTTAGCTTAATCTAAAACATCGTATGATTTATATCAGCAGCATATTTCTTTATATCGCCCAGCTCTAAAACTGCTCAATATTAATGCTTAGGCCTATATTACTTTTTGTAAAGCTGCTATAAAACGATGTGAATTGAGCGCTATACAATTTTTTTTTGACTTGACTTCACTTGATATAGACCTAGGTACTATCGTGGCCACGAATGAAGAATTCGTTCCCCAGATTTAGCAGCACGGCTATATTACACGGCGGTCTGCCTTGAAGGGATTGTTTGTTGTACAGTAACTTCATTTAACTTATTAAGTCGTATTAACTGTAACTCGTATTAAGTTAATAAAAACATTATTTAATTGATCATTACTGAAATCGCCATGCGTAGTAGCCTACGGCCAAACTGCGTAGAAGATCATTCATAAACTCGTACATAAAGGAATGCGCATGCTCATGCCTCAAGTGTCTACTCCAATAAGATTGCTGTATTATAAACCAATGAAATTGTTGGTGGGCGGAGCGACATGTGTCGCCCCGCCCCAAAGTGTCGCTCCGCCCCATCGTCCAGACTGCACTCTGAGGTTTACTCCTTGGTGGTGAGTGCGCTCTTGCTGAATTTCAAGTTAATTGTCAACAAATGGCTTTTTTTGTTACGTAACATTGTTTACAAGCTGTTTAATCGAGGTCTTTCTACGGTTGAAACACTGATTAAGCGATTACATAAGATACATGATACGGATTTCATGTTACGGATCAGAACTCAGGTGATTGGCAGTGGTTGAGTGAGGGTGGAGCATGGTGATTCAGTGCAGGTGAGCAGAAGGAGGGATGATGGGAAATGTAGTGTAGGATGGTGACAGCTGGTGACTGTGACAATCACACTCTGTACCCAGATTTTACATGTAAATACTCTGGTGGTCTCACATTACTGCTTCCCTTTGTCCATGGAGCAGGCCCTGGGTGCATTGCAGAAACATGACGATCGTTACACACTCTACATTTAACAGATGCCCCACATTCCTTTGCTATGAGTAGATCCAGTGCCTTCCAGTTTGTTATAACATATGTTTAAGGAAGCTATGTTCATATATAGTCTTTTCCTGTGTTGAAGTGACCCCTGGGAAGCTAGGGAGGGTTTTGATTTGGAAGTGATCTGAGTGTTTGCGACCTCTCCATGATGGCTAATAAAAACGTGTTGTTCTCAAATATATAAAAAG